>QRDG01000752.1:0-153912 GCA_012064385.1 Puccinellia tenuiflora
TAAACGCAGTTAAGCTACAACCTAGTAAGGCAAGATTCAAGCACAACTACATCCAACTTTAGTTCTCAGTAATAAGCAAATTGTATAATTGTCAAATACATCCTGGTAAACAAATGCTATAATTGTCAAGCTTCACAACAGCTTTCACCATAAGTTGAGTGAACACAGACGTGCAAAGACTTAGGATAGTATTTGTAAACAAATGTTATAATGCTTTTTGTAAAAGAAGGATCACATAATCTAGTGCTCTGCAAAAATGTCATCAAAATTCACATAAAAGTGAACCGACTATTTCCAATGCAACATACCTATATTTGCTAATTTAGGTTGAATTTTAACAACATCATATATGCTAAGGAATTACCACTTAGTTCACTTCATCATGAAACATCAGACAATCACCCAAAAACAAATGTCACAATCATAACTATACAAATGTAACTTTATAACTATGAATTCAAGATAACATAATAGGTTACCACAACCCAAAAGGACTTTGCTGCTTAGTAATCAAATCGCTTCTCTCCTGCTATATTAGCTTCCTATATTTTAACATGTGAGCGCACCTACAGGTCACTTGCAATCAGCTGCAGGTTGAGACATAAGGTTCATAGGTTATAATAAGGAATTGAGCAAAAAGCACATGAACCATGCCGAAATACAAAGAATATTATAGCTGTGTAACAACATACATATTTTATAGCTCCTCAATCTGTTGTTGAGTGCTACTTTCTTCAGTAATGAAAATACTATCTTGCAATAGCTCTATAAAATGATCTCAAGTAGTATACGGTAGAATTTTTTAGGCATGAAACAAGATGAGGAGCATAACTAGAGAACATGTAAGGCTAAAGTCCTTGCTGACGTCTAAAGGCCCTGCTGCTCATAAATCACATCTTCTCTGCTAGCTCCACAAAATCACCTACTAAAATGCCGTACATGCAACCTGCTGCTGGTTGCAGCTAGTTGTCCCATGGCCCTATGCTCTCCAGCAGTGGCCCTATAAAAAAACTACATTTGTATAAGTCGGAACATCATCTATTTTGACGGACACATATCACCCTATATCCATATTTATTTATCCTATTATTTTAAAATCGGTACGCACTATCGATTGAGATCGATCACCTGTGGCTCACTTGAAAAAAAAATCCAAGATCGGTCGCCTCCTTACATGTGGCCCATTTCAAAAAAATAAAAAAAATTCCAAAATCCACACAACCTACAGGACCAGCCAAGTGGGATCGGCACCAAGGCAGTAATTTTCGGACCGCCCAGTACAATATAAAACATGTGGCCATTGGCCAACAGGACACCACGTCAATCCATTATTGGACGGTTCTCACCGTTCCCATAAGTAAATATGAAAATCATGGGGAATTTCACTTTTCTTGAAATGAATAAAAGAAAAAGAAAATCTACCGTGGGAATCAGAGAAGAAAAGGAGATGGGAGATAGAGAAGCAACCAGTAGCAACGTACGGAATCTCTGTAAATTACATCCAAAAAAGCTGGAACTACATCTATTTTTGACTGGGCATGAAAATTCATACAATTCACAAGTACCGCTGTCGATTGGTAATCTCTCCAAGACTGAGCAGCAGCTGCTTGCGGACAAGGTGGCTGGGCATGTGCCCACGTGGAAGGCCTCTCTGTTGCAAAGGAGCGGAAGACTGGTGCTCCTAGACTCAACCCTCATGGCGATACCAATCTACCACAGGCTTTTGCTGGACCTCCCATCCTGGTTTTTCACTTGTATCGACAAATTATTGAGGGTTTCTTCTGGTCGGTCACCACCAAAGCTAGGTAAGGGAAATGTGTAGTTGCTTGGCACAGTGTCTGCACGCTGAAACACTTAGGAGGGCTCGGGGTGAAGAACCTGAGGCTGATGAATCACGCGCTGTGGGCAAGATGGAGATGGCTGCAGCGGGTTGACCCTGACAGGCCATGGCCCGATTTGGAGTTCCAGCTCGCCCCGGAAGCAGAGGAGCTATGCGCGACATGCACCAGATGCGAGCTCAGGAATGGAAACAATCTGAACTTCTGGACTAGTAGGTGGATCGACGGCCAGAGCTAGTCAAATGGCTCTGAATTTGATGGGGTTCGCCAGACCTGCAGCTCCGAAACTGAAGGTGTCGGAAGTGCTACCGAACCATCGTTGGGTTGCAGACATTAGAGGTGCACCATCTATTCCCGCCATCGCAGAATTCTTGGATCTCTGGGAGCTACTCGGAGGCAGGACTTTGGGAGACGTAGAAGATATTTTTTAGTGGAAACTGACGGCCAAGGGCAAGTACTCGCCTAGCTCAGCATACGAGGCTTTCTTCCTCGGCAGAGTGGAATTCCCGTGCGCAAAAGAACTGTGGTCGGCAGGGGCGCCCCTCCTGCATAAACTTCACATGTGGATCACCCTCCGAGGCTGTGGACGGCAGACAGATTAGCTCACAGGGGTCTGCAACATCCGGTGGTCTGCCCTCTCTGCTGTCAAGAACAAGAAACTGCAGAGCACATGTCCCTGCAGTGTTCATTCGCTAGAGAGGTCTGCTACACGCTGCTTCTACCATACAGACTTCATCGCTTCACGCTGGCTGCGCTATCCACACTTGAGGAATGGTGGCCTAGGGTGACTGCGGCAACGCCTAGGCATCTGAAGAAGCAGATAAATTCCCTGATCATCCTAACTGCCAGGTCTCCATGGCTAGAGCGGAACAATAGGGTGTTTGACAATCTGGCAGCAATGCAATGGAGGTCTGCAGGAAGATCAAGGTGGACTTTGAACTTTGGAAGAAGGCCAAGCTGTGTGGAGTGGGTTTGCGAGAGGTACAGTAATAGCTTGGTGTGGGTGGAGTTGGGGTGTTTGCTTGTGGCATTCCTTCACTGAACTGATAGGCTTGTTGATACAGAAGACACGTAATCCTCGTGCGTGTTCTTGAAAATTCACAAGTACCTATGAAGTCGATGTAAGCTACATCCACAGAAGTCGAAAACTACATCTATTATTGACCGGGCAGGAACAACTACATCCATAAAAGTTTTCAGAGCTACCACCTGAGGGCTTTGTCCAGAAACTGTCGATGCTCCCCCACCCCCGTCTCACCAATATTCAGAACCGTCGCTCGATGTGTAGACAGCCACAATTCTCTGGTTAGCTAGTGGTTTGTCTATGGAGTCGTAATGAAGCAGTAAATGTATGCATACACAATGAACGAAAACTCTAATCCTACAAAAAAAAAGAGATCAATCAAAAGTGATTCATTCTGCTACTAAGTAAGCTCCAAATCTCTAAAAAAATGAATTTGATCAATAAATAGTTGCAGTATGTCTACCAATGTGTTGTCTTTGGGGCTGTTACCTAGGACTTGGTCGCCGCCGTGCCCATGGATCATGGATCATGGCGGTGGCCTTGGCGTCGAGGGCCAGGGAGAAGGCGGATGGCTGGGTGTGGTGGCCGAGACAAGTGCAGGCGGGCGTGGTGGATCGCGCCGGGGCCGTCGGCAGCCAGCCCTCGCGATGGCCGGCGAGATCCGGCGAGAGTCTGAGAGAGGAGGAGAACGCGGAGAAAGACGAAGGGAATTGGGGATTTTGGAAACGAGTGGCCGTGTCGTCGCGTGGACCTAAATCGAACGTGTGGCATTGTTGTGGCCTGGATTTGTAAGGAGTAGTCCTTATGTAGATTCCGAGGGGGATTTGATGATAACCCCCGGTCACTTAAACCTCACATGTCAGTGACAGCGAAAAGGGGACTGTGAGCAAAATTTTGCCACGTGGTGGTTATCATCAATTATCCCGATTCCGAGCCCTGTTTGTTGCCCTCCTTGAGCATCTGCGGCTTGTTCATCCTTTCATGACGCATCTGAGAAGATGACAGCTCCCTGCAATATATTTTCAGTAGATATTGTTGATCCTTGGGTTGCCTCTTGAATCTGGTTCAGGGACGGATCGCATCTGTTCTCCTTTTGGTCCTGATTCTTTGGAGCAGAGATGTCAAATAATTCCAAGTTAGAGGTAAGGGCCTCTGCGTTGATGCTAATTCGATATGGTTCTCCATTTCTCCTTTCAAAAGACATGCGTTCCTTGATTTCCAAATGCACCAGATGAAGGTAAAGATATTTGGAAGTGAGGCATGCGGATGGTTTGTATTTAATAGGTTACATATAATTTGTGTTATTGAGCTGCAGTTTTGAATTAGTGCTTCAATCCTAATGTACGAAGGATGGAGGAACCAAGCTGCTTTGACAAAAGGACAAGTAAAGAATAGGTGAACCTCATCCTCTTGTAGGCCGCATCTGCAACATAATTTGCTAATATGTCTAGAAAATCTCCCTGCTCTTTTACCTGTAGGGAGTGATTTACAGAGAAGCCTCCAAGCGAAAGTTTAAATTCTGGGAATGATCAACTTACTTTTCCAAACATAATTCAGAATTTGTACCGTCTCTTGGGATGGTGGTGCCGGTCTTCCTTGTTCCTCCCTGTAAAGTTCCTGCACACATATATAATATGCACTTTTGGCGCTGCAGACACCATTCTTTGTTGGCTTCCAGCAAAGAAAATCCTGCTCATTAGAGTTGATTATCTGAGTATTCTTTATAGTAAGAGCCATCCGGGGTGTGAAAAGATTGTCAATGAGATTGACATTCCATGTTTTGCTATTTGGGAGCCAGAGGTCTTTTGACTTTAGAGGGATAGGCGAAATGAGGATCTTGGATGATAAGATCATCATATATTGAGGTCCAAGATGAGCACCAGGGTGTGCTCCAAATTGAAATATTGCCTTGAGTGATTTGATAGAAAGAATGGGCTTTTAACATGGGAAGCATTTTGAGGATTGAAACCCAAAAGGCTGATTTGGGAGCATTTGAGTTGGGCCGCCAGATAGAGGATCCTGGGAAATATTTAGATTGGAGTACTTTGTGGAGGTGGTCTTGTGGGTTTTGGGCAATACACCAGGCTGTCATGAGGATTAAGCTTTGGTTAACTGCCTGCAAGTTTCTAATACCTAGTCCTCCTTCTTTTTTCGGTGTGCATATGTCTTTCCAGGCTTTAAGGCAAAAGCTTCTAGTAGAAGGATCTTGTTGAACACCTGTCCACCAAAAGTTACTGATAATGGCAGTGAGTTTTGTAATAAAATTTTTTGAGAAGAGAATATTAGACATATAATAAACCGGTATGGAGGAGAAAACTGACTTAATAAGCTCTAGTCTGGCTGCATGCGATAATTTATCAGCTTTATAAGATTGCAAAGATTAGATTTCTCGTTGCATTGCATATATTATACTAGGATTTTTTGTTTTTCAACCGCTTCATGTTACTCCTTTAACTGGGTAAGCAATTGATTATTTTCAGGTTGACTGAGTTGACCTGGCGCGAGAAGTTGGCTCAAGAGACCTTTCAACAACACCATCAGAGTGTTGTGTCCGTGGTGGGAAATGCTTTCTCTAAACATGGAGACCAATATGCTTTGGAAAGAAGTCGCAGAGGGACTGGATTCATTATTGACTCAGGAGATGGCCATGACACTGTAGTCCTCACTTGTGAGCATGTACTACTTGAGGAAGATGTGGAGCTTCAGAACCTGATCATCAGAATTCCTGGGGAAGCTGAGCGATTTAGGGGTGACGTACTGCATCGTGATGTGGCTATGGACGTGGCGCTGGTCTCCCTCCGAGGTACCTCTGCTAGAGCATTTACACCGCTGGTATTTCTCGACCCACCTTGTCTTCCCAGAGGAATTGGATCAAGAGTTGTTATGCTGGGTTACTATTATGTTGATAAGGCTATGGGTGGTGCTCCCGAGTACCCTGGATCCAGCCCTGGAGAGATTTGGTAATTTACTTTGTCTCTCTACCAGATTTCTATTTTATAGTTCATGAACTAATACCATTTGTTCCTTTTTTACAGCGGAGCTGACTTCGAATACAAGATTTACCAGGCAGAATAAATATAAGAACTGATGTGTCAGTAACTGGTGGCAACTCAGGAGGACCTCTTATTTTCAATGGGAAGGTGATCGGCATGCAAACAGGTCAGATTGCCCAGATTGCGACGGTACTTTCCAGAGAGTATAATAGAATCCGTAGCGGTCTATTATAGGAAGAAGTTCTCAGCCAATGTCAGCGCAGGTATAACTTCATTGCACATACAAAATACTAATACAGGAAGCTAATATGGGAACGTCGGGAGCTTTGGAGAAAGAAGGATTAACATGTTTTTTTTCTTTCCGCAGGGAGACCTATTGGCACAAGTAGCTGAAGATTTGCACTCCCAGAAAGAAGGGGAAGGAGGAACATGAGCCGATGAACAATTTGTAAATATCTGTTTGAAACGATTCATGGCAGTACCCTCTGAACCTTGGCATTCTCCATTACGTTAGTGCGGCATATCAGTATTAGAGATGTTGTTATCTCGTAGGGTCATTAATTATCAACAATTTGTGATGTGAAACATCGAATTAATCATGTCACGTTTTGATTCTACGTTGCCAGGTGCTTGTCTGCCTAGCTACTCCACGGGGTAGCCAGTAGTTGCCTCATTACAACTTGTTTGTACGAACCCTTGATGGGATTTAAGGAATCAGTTCCACCACTGGACAGATGCAGATATTTTTACAATGAAAGAACAACGTTTATGTACTCCCGCAATGCTATAAATTAGAGTCTGGATCAAGTCATCAATAATGGTCTAACAAATGCTGAAAAGCTCAAAACCCTATCTAGTTTGCTTGCATGGCATGTGTAGAAACTCAGACCAAGTTTACTCCTACAATGCTAGAGGCGAGAGAGTTCCCACATTGCTAGAGGTGAGAGATTTGGACATGTTTATAAGAGTAACTTCTCTACCTCCACTAAGTGAGGGAAAATGTGTCAATTTTACCTCCACTAAGTGTGTCAATTTTACAATATGCCGATGACACTATAATATTTATGGATCATAATATGGAGAAAGCCTTGAATATGAAATTAATCTTATGTATTTTTGAGCAACTTTCGGGCTTGAAGATTAATTTTAACAAAAGTGAACTCTTCTGTTTTGGACAAGCCAAACTAGTCGAGGAGGAATATAGACAATTATTTGGATGTGAGATTGGTTCCCTTCCATTTAAGTATCTTGGGATGCCAATTCATCTCCGCAAATTCAAGAATGGTGAATGGAAACCGGTGGAAGATCGCTTTGAGAAAAAATTAAGTAGTTGGATCGGTAAGCTCCTATCATATGGAGACAGGCTCATCATTCTCATAAACTCGGTATTGACAAGTCTACCGATGTTTATGCTATCTTTTCTTGAAGTACCAATAGGGGTTCGCAAAAGAATGGATGTCTACAGGTCTCGGTTCTTTTGGCAAAGTGACGGCCACAAAAGAAAATATAGATTACCTAAGTGAAATATCATATGTCGCCCAAAAGATCAAGGAGGGTTGGAAATTGAAGTTTTAGAATTAAAAAGAAGTGTTTACTCAGGAAGTGGTTGTTTAAAACTTTAGCACACGCCACGATCTAGCCCTTCGACTCACCGTTTTGGAAAGGTTTGATGCGCGTCAAAGATGATTTCTTTTGTAGAGGCTCGTTTCAAGTGTGCAATGGCACAAATATGCGATTTTGGTAGGACACTTGGCTGGGGGACACGCCCCTCTCACAAAAATATCCTACACTTTATAATATAGTTCAACGAAACAAGTTTCAGTGGCTGATATTCTATAGCATGCTCCTTTGAAAATTACTTTCCGTAGGGCTCTAACCGAAAACAAATGGGAACAATGGTTACATTTATTAAACCGAATTATACATGTTATCTTATCACATGAGCAAGATTTAAATCAATGTATTTGGACCATTTAAATGGTCATACAAGATTCTAACGAAAGTACATATGGTGTCTGAAGGTGCCTTCGAAGATCAAATTTTTCATGTGGTTTTAGCAACGTAAAGTGCTTCTCACAAAGGACAACTTGGCAAAACAAAATTGAAATGGGAATAAAACCTGCCACTTTTGTGACAAAGAGGAATGTATCTAGCACCTATTCTTTGATTGCCCATTCGCTAGAATAGTTTGGCGAATTGTACATATGTCTTTTTTTTTTTTAGAAATGGGGAGAATCCCCAGCCTCTGCATCAAAATGATGCACACGGCTTTCTTTTATTGCAAAGTTCCAAAGCATTTTTAGTACCCATATAACAACTCAAGCGACGCACAAGATAGTCAGAGCCGACCATCGAAATAGAGTAAAGCCAAACTACACATCCTGTAGTCGACTAGTGTGCCGCCAGCCACTCTGGTTGAAGATAGCCCGAACGACCGCCATCAACTGAGTGCATCCGAAATCCAAACGTCCACGCTGATTCTCGGGGAGGAGGAATGACCACATGCGAATCCAGTATGTCGCCCGATGCACCACCTGCAAAAAATGACCAACTCATGTCTTGTTAAACACAACATCATTCCGGCAATTCCAAATTGCCCAAAGAAAGGCACAAATGCCTACACGAATATTAGCCTTTGTTTGCTTATCCACCCCATTCAACCAGTTACCAAACATATTAGTAATACTAGTCGGAGGAGTGATATTGAACGTAAAGTGGATCAACTTCCAAATTTGACGAGCAAGTGGACAGGAAATAAAAAGATGTTCAACAGATTCATCTACATCACAAAAAGCATACTCTTACACCCGGTCCAATATGTCTTTTTAATTTGACGCCCCCCACAAATGTAGTTAATCTGTTTGGGAATTGGCTAAAAGGGATTGCAAAGAATGAACTAAATATCTATTCGGGTGGGGGTGTGTGTTGTACTTTGGGCAATATGCAATGTGTGGAATGATTTTGTGTTTAATAAACCAAAGACTCCATGTATTTTGCAGGTTAATTATACCCATGGTTACCCACTGGATCCGTATGTGGTCTTACTTCCAACCAGCGGAGAAGCGACATGCTATGGATTTTGGGTGCATCACAATGGAGAAGGTCACAGCAGATTTATACAACCAGGCCGGCCGGCGGTTTGCTAATAGGATAACATGTTAAGGCCGCGACGCGATTTTATTTTCCACTGGTTCATAGTGTGATCCTTGAATTGTAACGTATTTTTGAGGCCGAACCTTTGAAATAAAGCAATAAAAAGCCATATGCATCATTTTGATGTAGAGGCTGGGGTCTGCCCCGTTTCGAAAAAAAAAGTGAGGGAAAATGTGAGTATTTCACGCCCACAGCTCTTCCGCCGCCCGTCTTGCCATGCATGGCATGTACATCGCGTTTAGCGAGTCAAATTTGCAACCCATTTTAGTGATTTTGCTTGGTGTACCAACTTTGTGCGTGTGTGTGTCAACAAGCATGTGCATGCCTGGCACATGTCATGTTTATTCGCCACATGGTCCTTTTGTTCTCCGAGTATCCTAGGTTTATAGAGAAGAGAACATAACGACGGATCGAGTATAGATCGCTCACTAGTTGTCTGGCCACTGCGTAGTTCATCTTGTTTTGTTTGTTTCGGACTTCCCCATCTTGATGACCGCGTACACGGTTGTCTGGGAGAGCAGGCCTACGAAACCCTATCCATTAAGATCATGCACTTGGAGAGTGCCAATAAGAATTTGGGAGCTTCTAGGCGCGACTACTCACTTTGACTCGACTGCATGCACGTTGACCATTTGACTACTTCCTCTTCATTGACGCACGTCTACATTTTCTTCACCACTATGGGCGACACTGACAATGACAATGTTGCGCAGATGACCTTCCAAGTAAACATATATGTATGTGTTAATCTTCTCCCTGCTTGTACTAGTATTTGATCCATATGCAGATCTGCAAGATATATCTAGTTTGTCGTATGTGGTTAGATTTACTAGTGAATCTATGATGTTGCACTCGTTAATTAAACTCATCCGAAAATTACTTAATATTCCAACAATCCAAGAACCTTATGTGTTTAGAATTTTTTTTGCCATCCGCGTTTGCTGATGCATTGAAACCAAGCCCGTTTACAGATACTCATTTCAGAAATAGCAAACCAAAAGGTCCGCTTAACCCTGTGCACGTCCATAGCAGTGCTCGTTTGCTTACTTCAATGGTAAACTTAACAAGTCCTGAAAATATTGAGCACAGTTTCTGGGTTGACTAGAACAGCATAAAATTTGTGCAAGATTGACATTTGTTACACACACTAACAGACACAAGAAAATTAGCGGTTTGTGTATTGCATATTATAATCTATTATTTTTGTAATTAAAATGATCTTGTAAATGGTCAACCATCAGTCCATGGACAACTGGACATGATGATTGAGTTAATGTGGCCCGAGGAAGATTAGATGCCAGGAAGGCAGGAACCATCTACCAAATAGAAGCATCCATTGAGGTTAAAATATTTGGTGAAACAATTGGAGAGAGAAAACACGAAAACAATGCGAAGCTCTTAGTTGTTTTGTGTTTTGTCGCCACTGCCAAAAATCTGTTTGACTGATCATTGCATCACACAGTTACAGGCTTGTCAGACTGAAGTCTATGCAAGCTTCTCAAAATGGTTAAGTTACCACCAAATTTCAGCAGGTTGATGAATCTTTTAGTTAACACGACACTACAAAATTGCTCTGGTGTCTAAGCGCATTTTTCCTCAGGGCCCAGCTTTGCATCATTATCACCACCTTCACTTGCTGCATAAATGTAGAACCAGAATAAGACTTAGTAGACAACAACAAATATGGATAACATGTCTGAATCAACTATCACAGTCAACAAAATTAACCCACTCACGACGAATACATAAAAGTGAACAGATAATTACTTAATTTCCAGAATAGTAGAATACTTTATACCAATTTCATGGATTTAATAAACTCATACCAGATATAGTAAAATAATACAAATGGTACTAACATGACTTTGATATGCGACGAAGACACATCAGTTCATCATTTACTAGCATCATCTAAGCTCAATTTTTAGTACAGCCACCATATACAATTTTATTTTTATCACAAATAAATTAAACCTCTCAACTTTCATAAAGAGAGGTTTGCCATTTTTGAACCCCCACCCCCCAGAACATAGAAAGAAAAACAGGTGTTTCAAAATTCACAACTAAAAAATTAATGTAAAGTTAGGTTGTCTTACCTTGGATGAGGCCTTTTACCCATAGAGCTTTCAGTGATCTGTTGAGGCTTTTGCTTTGGAGTACACTACGCCATCTTTAGAAGGTCATCATAGATTCTCTACCATGGTAAAAAACAAGTTAGAATAACACAATACTCCAATTATCAACTTCTGTATGTTTTCTCTATGAAAAAATACCTTCACAAAAGATGCACGGATCCCACATTTGATAACAGGCTCACTATCTTCCTCCATGTTACAAGACACAATTCCTACAACCTCACCCTTCAAATTGAAGATCGGGCTGGAAGCCAAGTTAGTATTCCCATCAATCATTTTTCCGTAATATCGACAACTCACTAGCATATTGTTTTCTGAACCTGCAACATGCCTCATTAGATGATCTCTTGTAGGATTGGAAGGCTGAGTGATAAAACTAGGGATCTGGGAGCAGCTGGATTCTGTGGTCGGTGCAAAAATAACAGCTTCAGTCTGGACAGTCACATCTTCCGCAATGAACGTGATGGCCTTGAATTCAGCATTATATTTCACACTGAGCAAACTGAACTGCTCTCCTCTGACATGTACCCTTGCCTGAACCTCATTACCATCCTTAAATTGAACTAAGATATCACTACCATGCTCCGGAAATGTTGATGCTGTGAAGATAAATGTAGCCTTATGGTCAGGTGTGTGGCCTGCCACAAAACCCACAGAATAGTTGCCACTTGAACTTTCTTTCACAGTCACAATCGAATGAGAAACATCCTCACCAAGCTTACGATATAGTTTTTCTAATATACTTTCCTAAAGCAAAGAAGAAGAAGAAGCCATTACAATAAAAAACAAACAGGTCGCCTAATAAGTATAAAGAAATCAAGGCCAAGCCCAAGCCAGCTTCCTTTTCCATTTGTATGTTCAGGAGTTATTCATAAAGCATAAACATCAATCTTACAACAGAAGTAGAAATTATGGAACATATCAACGTAAAAATAACAAACAAAGCAGGACATTAGTTTTGTTTCATTTTATAAGATGTATTATCCTTCTGGTTTTGTTCCGAAGTGTAAGGGTTGTTTAGATTTCACGGTAGTCTTTTCCATTTGTGCTTATTTATTTCACTGTCTCCTAACCATTTGTTATAACACAATTATGAGTTGCAAACTGCCTCAATTAGTGCTCAAATGTTTCTAAAAAGCATCTGTCTGGTAGTAAAAGTATTACCAGAAACGCATATGTTCAGTAGTGGAAAAATAACATATAGAACAATTAATTCAACTGAATCTGAAAATAACATATAGAACAATTAATTCAACGGGAACACCAAACTTCACTGAAGATTTCAGATCAACGCAAGAACATAGATCATCAAGACCACCTAGTAACCAGATGTACATGCATGAATTCATGAATTCAACTCCAAAACTGTCCAAGTTTCACGTTACAACAAATGGGGCAATGGAAGTTACAAAATTTATAGAAAAAAAAACTTTGAGCACTGGCAGTATCCGATTAAAGTTTAAATACCCTCCTTAGCCAGTTTAGTTTAGCACAATAAGAGAAGTCAGAACTCGAAAAACCTAAAAATTAAAAGAAAATGACGGCCAAATCCAATTCAGCTTCCTTTTTCATTTGTATGTTCAGGAGCTATTCATAAATCAACAACATCGTCTTGCAATATACGTACACATAAATGGCAATTATGGGACAAACCAATCACACAACTCTTTTTTTTTTTGGGATATAAAGAACTACTGGTATCACACAATAATTTGCGCGGTTTACCTTAAACTTCGACGGAGAAGAGTCCGTGCTTCTGCGGACCTCTCCTCGCCGACGCCTCCTGCGAACGATGGCGTCCAACGCTTGCTGGTACACGCGGAGGGGTCCGAACGGAGGCGCCAGAGATGGCTTCACGCGCCGCCTCCTGCGAACGATTGCGGCCGACTCTTGCGGTTCTTCCATCGAGATGAGAAAGCCGGCGGCTGGAGTTGGGGCGCCCTGTAAGGGTTTTGGAGGGTTTCCCTTCGTGAGGCCGCTTTCTTCCCGCACGATTGCAGGCCATAAAAAACAGCCATCGGTGTGCCTCTTGGAGCTGGAATTGGACTCCATACTCCATAGGCCCAAACTGCTCAGGCCCAGCACAGCGGCATAAATTGATACGATATCCCAACCGCAACGCAACCGAGCACCGCTTCCTCCCCCCAGTTCCCCTTCCGTCGCCGCCGCACAGATCTCCCAAAAACACAACCGCCGCCGCCTGCTCCGTCACCTCCACCGCCATCATCTCGCATCTGCATCGGAGCGTCGATTCTCCGAAGCGCCTTTCCTCACCCACCTCCACGGTCGAAACCCGCGCAGCCCCGGCGCACCTCTCCGGTGGCCGGACTCGACATCATGGGACGCCGAGGCGGACGAGGAGGTGGAGGGAGGGGAGGTCACGGACGAATGGATGAGCGGCCGGGTGGTGCCCGCGACGACAGGGGCATGCGCGATCGCCGCCCTGAAGACAGGGGTATGCGGGACCGCCGGCTCGAGCGCCGTCCCCACTACAGCAGTCCTGGCCGCCGCAGCCCCTCCCCTGTCTACCATCCTCGCCGCGGTTCTCGCAGCCCTTCCCCTGGCTACCGTCCTCGCCGCGGTTCTCGCAGCCCCTCTCCGGGCTACCGTCCTCGACACAGTCCTCGAGGACCATCCCCGCACCACCGCCCGCGCCGCAGCCG
The DNA here is from genome assembly GCA_012064385.1 of Puccinellia tenuiflora. Lineage (NCBI taxonomy): Eukaryota > Viridiplantae > Streptophyta > Magnoliopsida > Poales > Poaceae > Puccinellia > Puccinellia tenuiflora. The sequence continues at coordinate 13,807 of QRDG01000752.1, forward strand.
CAGCCGCAGCCGCAGCCGCAGCCGCTCTCCGGTCCAGCGCGCGAGGCGCCTGAGGGATGACGACGGCGGACGTGATCTGCCTCGCCGCGGGCAAGGGGACTACGGGAAGGCGCCCTATCACCGGGAGCGCGATGGCTATGACTACCCTGTTCGTGGGGGACTCAGCCCCAGAGGAGGAGGCGACCGTGCTTCAAGAGGAAGCTACGATAATGAGCGCGCCCCGAACAGGAGCTACGGCAGTCGTGGCGATCGCGGGACGATCGGGAGGTATGATACTCCACCAGACTACATGCTACCGGAACATCCATCCGACCTGGGGCGTGCTGCCAGGAATGGAAGTGACTTCTTTGGAGGCCCTGTTGACCGGAGCATTAACAAAGAGGACGAGTTCTATGGAGACGCTGGTATGAAAATCAGTTCCACGGGATTGGGAAGGACTAGCTCACTGTACCTGAACCGCAGATCGCCTCTGCCACCACCACCTCCGATTTCACTGGCCCCTGGGCCGCTGTACCCTACGGTGCCACTTACAGAGACTGGATTCCTGACAGGGGGATCAACGGTGAAGGGCGGGGAGAGCTTTGGCGCTCTGAGTACCCGGTTGCCTCACACTGACAGTGGGTTTCAGTACCATGACCGTTCGCCTGGCCCGTATGTTGGGAGCAGAGAAGTTGGGAGGCTTGGCCCTGGTAGAGACCTGCTTAGTGACGGGGAAGGGGAAATGGATAGGCTTTACTCTAGTAGGGATGCGCTTGGTTCTGACATCACACCGTCTTTGCAGTTGAAGCGGTATGCTGGTTCTTCGCAATCTGTACTTGCCAAGGATAGCCCATACCGATTGCACGGTGAAGGTTATGAGCCAAGCAATGGCTACACCATGGACGGCATCAGTAGACCAGACTCCTTAGGACATGGGAGTGGTCATGCTCACAGGTTCTCAGAAAGTTTACTAGAGCACGGCGCTGGTAAAGATGTCAAGATATCACTGGACATTATAAGGAAGATGCACTCTAAATTTCCACCAAGAACTCCATCCATGGAATATGATGCAGGTGGATATGGCCAAAGGGGTCAAATAAATGACACATATCTTGCATCTGGGAACTTCCGTGGAAATGACTCACGGGATTCAAGGGCAAGCAACAGATACACATCTGTCTCATCACCTTTGAGAGACCTCAAGGATGAAAGGAGTAACCGAGATGTGCCACTATCCTGCAGGATGGGAGAGGATGCCATGGAATACAATGCGCAGCATACTTATGATAGAGATACACCCACACGTCATCTCAAGCCAAGGGATGCTCGTATGCGCTACTCACGCTCTCCAGAACCTTACCCTATTGAACATGCGAGGCGCCCAGTTCGTCAACGTGAGGTAGCTTCTTTTGAGGACGGCTGTGAGTTAAGTGATCAGGAAGTTTCTCCCATTGCTTATAGAAGAGGATCCCGAGGAGCTGCATATCATAACTATGATATGGATATATACCGAGATGATGGTCCTCTAGGACGAGATTATTACAATGATCAAAATGGAGTAGAGCATTACAGCGATGTAATTGATGCATATGACCTATCCCCTGAGCAAATTTCACGAAGAAGTTGTGATATTGTGGACAACGGACATGGATATGAGACAAGATATGATATGTCGAGGAGTCGTAATGTTTTCTCAAGGATTGCTTTGCCAGATAACATTGATGAATGGACTGATGCAGATCAAGGAAATCATCCTCGTCTTAACAAGTTGGTTCACGGGCGTTCAAAATACAAACCTATATCTCAGAGGCTGTCCAGACCTATAGTACAGCCACAAATTGGAGGTTTTGCCATCCTTGGAAGTGGAAGGGGAGGAGGATGGCCGAAAAGTGTGAAAAAGAGACTGAGAGCCGGTCTTCCTCAATTCCATGGTGGATACACATCAGAGAGAAATGAATTTGTTAGGCCAAACAAATTTTCAAAGTTGTCAGAAGATGATCAGAAAGGAACCCAACCAAACTATGCGGATGCACCAGATGAAGAGGATCTTTCTGTGCAGCAAGATCCACCAGAAGGCTCAGAAGAATTCAGTAAACAAGTTCACCAAGCCTTCCTCAAGTACTCAAAGATAATAAACGAGAGCCGGACCATGCAGAAGAGATACCGTGAGGCACCAAAAGGATCTTTATCTTGCTGTGTATGTGGCAGGTTTGTGTTTCTTCATCTGTGCTAACACTACCAGCTAATTAGTTCATCCTATCATTGCGTTAGATTCTGGTCATGTCAGCAGTTGCTAACTGGCTTACTGCTGATTTGATAACTGGATTGGATGAATCCTTCAACGTTCTATAGCCTGGTCTTATTTTAGTATACCTTGTCCTAGATGCGGTAGTCTAGGTTAACAACATATCTGAACTGTATTGGTAACTTCGTTGTAGTAACCAAACAGTACGCCCACGCCCACCAACCTCCGCGCGAAAGCCTAGTTATTTTGGATTGTATGGGGTTCAGCGTACTAGACGATGCCAACATTGTCAGTCAATGTTTCGGAGGAGAGACACACAATACACCACAGCATCTTGGCTCTGTTTATAGGTTTCAGGCAGTGAAATGTTGGGATGAAAGGCTCATCAATTTCAGTATTGATCTATGATGTGGATCGATATTCCTCAGATGCAACAACGGATGATGACGTAGCTTCGTTAGAGCAATACATTGCAAATGTATTGGGACAAGATGGCAGGCAGAAAGTAAAGAGTATCAAGGTGGTGCTCTTCCTGAGACTTCTGCTTCATAAATCATTGCTGCATTTGAGCTAGTTCGGGATTGGAACTCCTGGTTGCTAATGTCTTGGTATCACCCGAATTTGCATCATATCATATGAATGCAAGATGCATCGATGACCACATTGGAGCTAGTCCGGGATTGGACAATATTGTTACTCTCTTGATCAGTATTATAAACATGGCAGGCTATAGTGCTTGTGATGTTTTACATCAAGTGAATACCTATGTGGCTCTTCTAAAAGGCAAAACTGAAGACTGTTTACCACATGCCACTTTGTCAACTTAAGATGTTGAGGACTGGCTGGTGCGTGTTAGTTTCGTAAGTATGACACATGCCAGTAGCATGGGCTCCACTGTAGTTGTATTTCGTACATATGGCAATATTAATATTCAGCTAGAGGCTGTAGGTTGAACAAACAGTTGCGCTTAGAATTTAAAATAAGGTATACGGGAAACATTATATTTCTATTAATTATAGTGTCTTTCCTCTTTCTGTCCTGGTGAGGAAGTTTGGCTTGAATTCTACCTTTGCATTTCATGATAGTGTCAGTATGGATAGTGTGTACTTGCTACTTGAGTTTTGTCAGCAACTGACTTTCTCATTCTTGAATGAAGAGGTATATATAAACATGTTTGTCGGTAAGCTTTAGTTACTTCCTTGTTCGCTTAGATCAGAAATTTTCTTAACTAAGATTATTTGACCTGCAACATAGTTATCCTTTCGGATGGATTAGATTTGACCTTGTTTTAATTTGTTCTACTTTTTAGTTAGTTTGCAAATGCTATCTTACTTGCAAATAGATGAGCTCTCTACTTTTCTTCTCCAAATCAGACGTCCCACTTTGTTTTCTCATATTTTCCATGTGCCATGTTTAATTGTGCTTAAATTTATTCTCAAGATGTGTTTGCATGAAGCAACAGTTGAGCATTTCGTTTGCTTTGCTGGGCTAATGCAGGACAGTTTCAGATGAGTTTTTCCTAGTATCTTAACTTATTTCTGGGGTGTTCCCAACTAATTTTGCTGTGAAATATATAATTTCCAAATCCTTTATCTCGACATATACATTGTATGTTCTTTCTTTTCTATGTGATTTCTATGTCCTCTGAATTTTTTTCCGTATGGTCATTAGTAGTAAAAAACAAATTTCTTGTATTTGTACAATTGTGCTGTCATTGAATATAGAATGTCGGACCTGAAGAAATGCTTTGTTTATTTCCTTTTTGTTCACTTTTTTTCTTGCAACAGTGTCGCAAGGAAGTTTCAAGACATTGATGCCTTGGCGTCACATGCTTACGATACATGCAAACCGGGTTTGAGAACAAAGCATTTAGGTTTTCACAAGGCACTTTGTGTTCTGATGGGGTGGAATTGGCATGTTGTTCCAGACTCTTCTAAAGCATATCAGTCCTTCCCCACTGAGGAAGTAAATGCAATGAAGGGAGATCTGATGTTATGGCCTCCGGTTGTCGTGATACATAACAGCTCCATCGCAAACAAGTCAAAGGTTGCTGAAGCAAAGATTGTGTCGATAGAAGAAATCGAAGGTGTACTTGCAGGTTAGTGTAGAATATATATCATTTCTTTCTCTTATCTAGCTGGAGCTATCATTTCTTTTTCTTCACATGCTTTATTGAGATTGAATAGTGATATCAATTGATATAGTGCAAATGTAGCTCTGAAAAGGAAACCCTCTGCTATGTTTTGTCTGTACTATTTCTTCTGTTTCGACTTTTCAAAGTTTCTTACATCATCACCTTGTGTCTCCAGATATCGGGGTTGCATGTGACAAGGCAAAGATAACGAATGGAAAACCAGACAATCAGAGCGTGTTTGTGGTGAAGTTCCCACCAACAATATCTGGATTTCAGGAAGCAGTGAGAATTCATGACCATTTCAGCGCTGAGAACCACGGCAAGGAAGCACTCGAGCAGATGAAAGGTGCAAAAGGTAAGAGGGCAGCTCCTATTGACAAACTCGAAGAGCTGCTGTATGCACACATTGCGCTTGCTGAAGATCTGGGGTACCTCGACGACGAGACGAAGAAGAGGTGCGTCGTCAAGAGCAAGAGTGAGGTGGAGGCCAAGGCAGATGCTACGCTGAACTTAGACTCGTGAGCGGCGGCATAAACAAATTTAGATTAGGTTAGGTCATCTATGTTTCGAACAGTTAAAGCTATCTTCGTTTTGCTTGATCTTTGGGGTTGCTTGTCCAAGTGGGCCGTAACCTGAAGAATCTGGTGATGTATTGAACCTTTATGTCATGATGCTGATCAAAACATGTCAAGTTTTATGTTCCAGTTTTCTTGGTGCAGTTTCTAATCCTTTCCACGTAGATTTTGATTGATTCCTCTTATCTCCAAAGTTATCCATGTGAAGCCATGTCATTTTTCTTTGTCATGCCATGGAATACGTCCATTCTTTCATTTCAAGTTTCTAATCCTTTCCACCTAGACTTTGTTTGTAGCTAGTTTGACCTTCTGATATCAGCATGTTATAACGTGCGTACTTAGAGAGATGGGGAAAGAGTTTGCTTTATGATATCTCAACTCAACCTGAACTTTTATCGTAAGAGTCAACACATGTATAGATGCAACGCTCTACACGCAATTGAGCGCTCAGCTTGTTTATATACGTTCTGTCTTAAGAAAGAGGTTGAAACATATGCTCCTGCCGTCTGATAAAACATTTTAAGGTATTAAAAAATTCTGGAAAAACAATTCAGACATACACATTGAAAGTTTCGTGAAAAACAGACAATTTTTTATGGTCTATGTAAAAAACAAAAAATGTTTCATAAAAGGCTTTTTTTATCATCGAATTTTGTTTTTTTATACACGACACAAAATTTCGGTTTTCTGTGAAACCATTTCGTGAGCACACATAATGTTAACACGTACACGTGACATTTTTCGTCCGAATTTTCTGATATTTTAAGTGCGTTCAAAAAATATTCTAAAAACTGGAAGCATATGGCCGGAGGTGCCAAAACATCACCCCCGGTTATGAATTAGACCACCGTAAAAAAAAGTATTTCCAGTTTCTTTAGGCTGTGTTTGAATGTAGGAATTGAGCCTCGGAATTGAATTGGATTACAAATTCCAAATCCAAGATTGAAAGGAAATGAGCTACAATTCTAATTCTGTTGTTTGGTTGTACATGGAAGTTGTAGTCGAAATCGAAGGGTAGCACCCAATTCCAATTCCTGTTTGGATGTACAAATCATTGAATTGGATGTTTTGTTGAGTTTGGACAATATAAACTTGTGTATGTGTATAAAATAGTATTTTGTATGTTTGAATATGTATATATTATTTTACACACATAAAATATTAAAATATTCCAAATAATGTCATGAATATTTAAACAAGTAAAAAAGGAAGCATGACACAAAATAGTTCTGAAGTATCAACAACACAACATGGATAATAATTTTTTCTCGAAAAATAGCACAAATAGATAGTTTAAATCTCTTACCCATAGCTACAAATGGACAATTCATAACAACAAAGTACATAGTCTTTATCATCATCACTGCTGCCAGATGCAAATCAACCACTACATAAAAAAAGCCTCTCGAGTCTCGATCGATCAGCATCGACGCATCGTCGTTCATCAGTTGAGAGACAAGCTCGATTCACCATGTGAGTAGTCACCGTGTATTCATGTATATACCTTGATCTCGAATCTCTAGCTGGCTGGTAACTACTACAAGGTACTTTGGTTTCTACTACTACTTATGAGGTAGCTTGTTTGATCGATCGCAGTTGGACCCGCATGAGCTCCTCGAACCAAGTCGCCGGCGGCAAGAAGGAGTCGTGGCAGTCTGCAGTTGAAACAGAAAAAATAAGAAGGCCTGAGACAAAAAGGGGAGACCGGGTCGGAGGGAGAGAAGGCAGTGAGGGAGAGAGAGGAGGCGGGGCTCGGAGGAGGAACGCCCAGAGGGTCGTCGCCGTACCAATCCGGCCGCCAATCACCCCGTCGTCGTCCATCCTGTCGTTCCCGGTCAATCTAGGGTTAGGTTTCACGGAGGGGAACGGGGGAGACGGGCGGGGCTCGCAGGTGGCCGGGAAGGGAGAGAGAGTACGGCGTCCGGCCGGGAAGGGAGACAGGGTAAGGCAGGGAGGGATTACCTGGACGCCGACGCCGCCGTGTGTTGGGCCAGCTCGAGGACGAGCTCGTTCGCTTCTGTTCGCGAGCGAGGGGAGAGGTCGCGTGTGAGGAAAACGCTTCGGGAGACCAATTCCGAGCTTGCACCCTCGGAAACATCCAGCCCGAGCGAACAGGTGCGGGGGGATCTGCTCGGAATTGGGTTTCGTTTCTAGGCCCCAATTCCATAACCAGCCCAAACAGCGGAATTTGGTCTAGCAATTCCAAAATTCCAATTCCGAGATTCAATTCATACATCCAAACACAATATTAGGGAATCGAATGTGAGACTTCCATACCAAACTCCCTAGAATTCTTGCGAGATGGAGGTGCATTTCGACGAGAGAAACCGCTGGTTTTGCACTGTTTCGTCTGAGTACTGAGGACACTGACGAGGGCTGTTCAGCAGGAGTACAGAGCCAGCAAGCGCAGTGCTTCCGTCTATTCTCGTCACGTGGAGCTGCCTACGCCATTGCTGTGTGTGAGTACTACTGCAGTACTGCTGTAGAGACGCCAAAGGCACCGACGATTGTGGTCGTCCTTTAATAAAAAAAACTAGCAGACGTACCCTAGGTAAATTGATACTACTACCAAGAAGGGGTAGTTTCCTTCCTGGCCGAAGTGCTCACTTAGAGTTTGTAAAGCATCTCCACCAGCAGTGACTAAATTGTGTCTGGCACACCTCAATTGGAGGCCCATTTGGGGTGCCGGAGCACTTGTCCAGCTTTTTTTTGCGGCTCCCACACCGGCACCGCCTAACAGGCCAGACAAGTGTTGAATCTTCAGATTTTTTATACAATTTATTTGCGTCATCCTAATATATGGGCACACCTAGCCACAGAAAATCCTATGAGTGGATTGTTTTCGAATAGGCAGCCCACTGTGGCCATATAACACTAATAAACATGGCACATAGCCACAGAGAATCCTGTGGGTGGATCGTTTGAAAATGGGCAGCGAAGCACATAAAAAATATCACGCTCTAGGTGGCTAGGCACAGAAAATCCTACAAGTGGATCCCTCCTCCGCATGTACGACGGCGCGTAGTGTGTATGACGGGCGGGCCATACCTGTCGAAGGCGTGCGCCGGACAGTGTCCAGCACCGCGAAGCCAGCCCCTAAAGTTGGAAACCCAGTTCGCGGTGCCGGACAGATTTTCGGCCGGACAAGAGCTTTACAACCCCGTGGAGATGCTCCAATAGGTTTGTTTAGTAAACATGTCCAACTTGAACTTGTTCCCAAATTTATTTTAACAATTAACTCATTTCAAAAGTACACCCTCAACAGACCTTTTATACGGAAATGTAATTTCACCTTTAAAAAAAGACTCGTTTCAAATTATGATCTCAATGTTTAAGTTAGAGTTTCATGTCCGCCCTCTAAAAATTTCTATTTAATTTATGGAGGATTTTAATCTATAGAATATATTTTATAGATCCATTTGGATCATAAATGAGGACCATGGATTTTGTGAAATTATCGTGTGTCGGCTCAGCCAACGAATCTTATATATACATGTTTCAGTGTTTGGGTTTATATGGCAAACATAGTGTTTTCAAGAATGCGGTCTCTCCCTTAAAATTCCTATGAGGCACCCTAAGAGCCAGACTTATGCATGTTTTGTTCCCGTCGGATTTGACGGGGCATATCATCCTGATTTTATGTTTCCTCTATAGTTGTGCTTATAGAACTTTGCATGTCAAATGACCTATGTTCAAAAACACCAGGTGTCAGGTTTACTTATGTGCGAGTTTGACTCATTCATTGGAGTTCTTACAAAATTATTACGAAATTTCCACACTTCGTGATATTTCAAATTTATTTGATGCAAAATACTCTCTTCGTTAACATTTATAATTATGGTTTCTCATGTACTTGTCTTATGAGGTAACATTCTTTGATCCAGACTTTAGCGGATGGACTATACTTTGCGTTTGGGTGTTGTTAAATACAGCTTTGATACCGTACTTCGCTTTTCTCATTAATACATATTAGTTGGATATGAGTATTTTTTTATGATTTAATGCTAGTTATTAGGGAAGATGTGTATATTCTTAGTAGTCGTACATTAGTATAATGCATTAAGAGCATATTCAGCTATGCCACTAATAAATCTCCACATCGGCTCAATGAGGGGCTGAACACAAATGCTCTCACCGGCTCAAAAAGACTGTTCAACACCCCTTGCCCGCCGCAACCTTCGGGGCCATCTCAGGAATTATCTCCCCCTTAAAATTCTTATGATTCTTCAGCATCCATAAATGTTTAGTTGTTTATGTTTTTAGTTTGGTTTCCGTTGTGAAACTCCCTAAATTTGAATGCAATGTTTAAATTTAAGTGATCTAACTTTTAAAAAGAAAATTATTACGGTAATACTGGCGGGCAGTCGTCCCTTCCTGTTAGAGCAACTCCAGCCACCCCCCAAGAGCCCCCCCCCCGGGCCAACTTTTTGATGCCGGCGGGCGATTTTCCTCCCAGTCGCCCCCTCGTTTTTTGCCGGATTTGGGCCAAAATTTATCCGGCGTTTCCAGCCCGAACCCACCGTATTGGGTTCGGCCTGGGAGCGCCGGCATAAGGGAAAAAGCCGCGCGGGCCAGTCCTGTCCGCGAGACAACACTGATTCCCGCCGTTTTTTCGACTCCCTCCATTTCTTTCTTCTACATATCCCGCATCTCCCGCCATTTCACGCCGCGCGTGCCAGAACCCACCTCCAAATGGTACCGAAGAAATTCAACAACCCACGAGCGACCGGCGAAGAACCACTACCACCGACGGCGAAGAGGGTGGTGGCGGCCGCCGGGCGGGTGAAAGTGCATGGTTGATCCCATGCATGGTTTTGGTTATTAATGACAATCTCTATGGACTAATATTTGCATTGAGCTATATTTATAGGTGTGTCCATTTAAGTTGCTTGATCTCCATTTATTGGAATCAAGGTTAAGGGAAGAAGAAAAGTTTGTGTTGATCAAGGCTTTGTGCGGGTTGATCATCACTCAAGGCCAAGTGAAGATATGCCGAAGAGAGTGCCTCCCATCTTGGTGTATGGGGGAGCATCAAGTGAATCTTCAACGAAGCGCAATCGAGGAAGGTGGTGTGTCTTGAGGAGATGAAGATCGATTTCGTCGACCTCAAGTGGATTAATGCGCAAGGCAAAGATATGATCTTGATAGGGTTTCTCTTTTACCGGTCTCATGATGTTTAGTGAGAGACCGGGTTATAGGATAGATAGCCGTACTATCAAGAGGGGCTCTCGACCGTATATCGTGATCATATCGTCGTAGAGAGCACAAACCTTTGCATCCATGCAATCATCTTTATTGGTTCTTATTTGGCTTTTATCCATGTGAGAATTTAGAGCTTGTGTTCATCTCCATACCAAGCTCTAGTTCATAAAAACGGATTTCATGAATACCTTCTTGCGTTTTTGATTTTGGAGGTTTTTCCGGTTTGTCTCTTCTAGGAGAGCTCAAACTCTCTCCTTATGATTTCCTCCTCACATGATGGACAATGATGTTTCTCTGCATGATCTTGTAGGGCTTTTTGTTGCGAGTCTAATGAGCCCAAGATCATCGAAAATGGAGTCCGGATGCAAAAGATATGCCCATTTTCATATTGCAATTTCTGTTATTTTCTGTGGGGCGGAAATTCCGGCCCTGAGGCCGGAAATTCCGGCCCCCGGAAGTTCCGGCTGTTGCACCGGAATATCCGGCCCATATTTTCATCTGAGCTTTTTTGGCTAAGTCTTTTTGGCTTTTCTCTCTGGAGGGGGTCCGGAATTTTGCCTCGGAAGTTTCCTCGGAAATTTCCGGGGGTCCGGAATTTCCGGTCTTTGGTCCGGAATATCCGGTCCAAGGAAAATTTGGCTAAGTCATTTTCGCGTTTTCTCTCGGGTGGGGGTCCGGAACTTTGCACCGGAGGTTTGCTCCGGAAATTTCTGGGGCACCGGAAATTCCGGTGTAAGCCCCGGAATATCCGGCCCCCGGCCGGAAGTTCCGGCCCTTTAACCCGGAATTTCCGGCCCCTCGTTTTTCCAACGGCTAGTTTTTGGGGGAGGCTATAAATAGCCCCCTTCTTCCCCCAAGTGCTGGTTGCTCAACTTGCTCACTTGTTTTCCTCTCTCCTCCATTGTTGCTAACCTTGTGAGATTGATTCCTCTCAATCCCTCCAATAATTCTTGCCCAAACTTAGGATTCAAGAGAGGAGATCTAGATCTACCATTCCACCAATCAAATTCTCCTCTAAGTGAGGGGAACCTAGTGGATCTAGATTTGGGGTTGCTTTGTGTTCATCCCCTTTATTCTTCCTCTCTTATTCCCTCCATAGCATTAGTTGCTTTGGTTGGAATTTGGGAGTGAAGAATTTGACCACTTGGTGTGATCTTCCCCTTTTGCATTTGTTGCATCGGGTTGTGCTCTCCACGGTGATTCGTGGGATTGAAGGTTGGGAGCTTGTTACTCTTGGGTCATTGGACCCTAGACGGTTTGGAGGTGTCGCGAAGACTTCGGTTGTGAAGCTTCGGCACGACTTTGGGAGCGCCCAATTGAGTTGTGGGTGTGTGCCCCAAGAGAAGTTGTAAAAGGGCTCCGGAATCCGCCTCGAAAGATTCCGATAGTGGAAGGTGAACCAATCCCTTGGGTGAGGTTCATCGGAGAATAGGGTGAGGACTTTGTGGCATCTTGAGTAGGCCTCTTGTGGCGAGCTCACACCCCTCCAACGAGACGTACTCCCTTAACAAGGAGGAACTCGGGAATACATCCTCGTCTCTGTGTGGCTCGGTTATTTCTATACCCGAGCTTTTACTTATGCAATTTACATTGTGATAGCCCTTCCGCCGCCACCCACCTCCCTCCCGCCTCCTCCCTCGCCGTCCCCAGAGGCGACCGCCGGAAACAGCCGCGCGCCACCGGTGAAGGGGGCGGCGGGGATCTGCCGCCCGCGATCTTGTGCAGCCGTTCGGAGGAAGCGGATGCATCGGATCTCGACCTCTTGGCTCGTCTTCGCGCGCTGGCGGCGGCTCCGGTCGGGTGGCGTCGCGATGCTCCTCTCCGTGAAGACCCCTGGCGTCGTGCAGGCCAGCTTGGCTGCTGGCGGTGCCGGCGTGGTTCTTCTCGTGCGGGGCCGGTCATTGCGTCCGGCACCTGCACTGCGGCGGCGGCTTGTGCTGGTGGCGGTAGCCTAACGGCCATCGTTTTGATCCGGCCGGGCTGCTGGTGGCGGCGAGGAGTAACTGGTGGACAAGCAGATCCGGATCACGGCGGGCAAGTGGGACTGCGGAGCTCCGACGGCGGCGCTCGTGGGCGTCGTACCCTTGTTGAAGGCGTCGGCGACGCAGAACACGATCCTGCCAAAATCGCTCCGGGGGAAACCCTAGATCCGTTCCGGGTCGGACGTTGCCGGCGCCTTGCGTCGTTCTCCCTCTTGGGGGCAACGTGTGGGAGTTGGACCTGTCTTGGGGGACCTGTGGCAGATGGTGGTGTTCGAGAAGGTGGAGCGATGTGTGCCTGCCGCGTCGACGGGATCGGGTCTCGGTGGCGTGGCGCTGCGGGGTCTCGGCAACGGGCGTGTGATGTTATACATGCGCAGGTTGGTGGAGCTGTCTGGCACCATGGCGGTGTCGATGGCAGGCATTGCAAGTGTAATGCTTTGGATAGTCCTGAAGATGAAGATGGGTCAGAGGAAGACGGCGGCGGCGACTTCTGTAGCGTGTGCATCGGTGCCGCTGAGGGTCTGCTGGACCTGTTGTGCCCCTTGCTTGCTATCGGGCGGCTTGGTGTGGTCTTCGGGATTTTTGATGATGCGCGTTGGTGTGTTGGCAGAGCATGCGGCTCTGTTCTTGTCCACCCCCTTCATCAGTGGTGTAGGTGTAGCGAGCGGTCGCTAGTTTGGTGGCTTCGTTTCGGGTTTATCTTTGTAATACTCTTGTAAGGTTGTGTTTTGGCAATGAAATAAGCGGGTGGCTGTGTGCATCATTTTGATGCAGAGGCCGGGGATCCGCACCCCCTTTTCTAAAAAAAAGCTATCACCTTGTTGCTTTAATTGCTTAGCATAAGTTGTTGGTGCACATAGGTGAGCCTAGTAATTAGGTTGTTGGCTTGTTAATTTAAACACATAGTTTTATTCCGCAATTATCAAGCCCCTAATTAGAAAAAGTGTTAATCGCCTATTCATCCCCCTCTAGGTGACATCCGGGACATCGTTTGTCCTTTCAATTGGTATCAGAGCCTCGTCTCTCTTGTTTGGCTTTACCGCCTAGAGAGTAAAGATGTCGTCTAGGGATTTAGTGCACAATTCCATGTTTATATTCAGTGGCACAAATTTTAATGTTTGGAAAACTCATATGCTTAGTCACTTACAGGTCTTGGACCCCAATATTGAGCGTATCCTAGATATAGGTTTTTCTCCTCCAAAGGATTACGAAAGTACAACTTTAGAGGACGAGAAAAACTTATATCTAGATGCTCTAGCTTCTAATGAGTTTTGCAAATTTGTGAGTGTTGCAGTTTTTAGTCAATCATGCCTCTCCGTGACGTTCATGATTTGTGGACAAAGCTTCAAGAAAAATACGGCAAGTCCATGACCATTGAGGATGATAGTTCTCCCTCCACCTTCGGCCGTGACGAGCTCTCGTCTTCGTCTACTTCACCAAAATATGGTACGCCACAAACCAATGTGATGGTGAGTAGTGATAGGTTTTGCAATATTGATAGTGAGCTCATTTTTTATGATCTTTTATCTCTAGCTTGTTGCAATGCCTCATCTTTGGACTTAAACTCTTCTAGCACTATAAATGTCATACATGCTAGTGTTGATAGTCCTTGCATATCATCCAAAAATTGCTTAGATAAATCTAATGATGATATGCTTGCTTTATCTTGTTCCAATGATAAAAATGCTTGTGTTCCCTCTAACTCTTGCATGAATAATAATGTAGAGGAAACCCAATTAATTGTGGAACAAGATTTGAACTTGTGTAGTTCAAAAATTAATTGCTCTTCTTCATCCATCACTCATTGCCTTATGGCTAAATCTTCTTCTAGCAATGATAATAATAATGATGATGAAGAAGATGATGTGGAAAAGGTTAATGCCTTGCTTCAAAATAAAGGTTTAATGATTCTTAAAGCCCTTCCTAACAATAAAAATGCCCAAGCTAATCTCTTTGAAATCATGAGCACCCTAATTGAGCGTGGGGAAACTATTGATGCTTTGGAAGCAATGCTTGAAGAAAAAGGGTAAGATTGAAAGAGATGATGCTATGGAGAAAGCATCGCTAGAAGATGCTCTCGAGGAAGAGCATGAGACTCGTGCTTCTCTAGAGGAGAAACTAGATTCTATCGAGGAGTCTCATAATGAAATAATTACTAAAATCATTAAAGAACGTGACCATGCCATTGCTAAATATAAGGTCACGAAAAATGAAAATGCTAGATTAAATGAAGAGCTTGCTAAGATTTCTTCTTCCATCCCTAATGTCAATGATGCTTGTGCTACTAACTCAATTTCTTGTGAAGCATCTATGTCGAAGGAGAATGTTGAGCTAAGGGCTCAACTTGAGTTGCTAACTAGCAAGTATGTGAAGTTGGAAGCAAGTCATGAAAAGCTATCTAGCTCTAATGATGATCTTCTAGCATCCTATGGGAAGTTGGAAGAAAATCATGAAAAGCTATCTAGCTCTAATGATGAACTTCTTGCATCCTATGCTTGTCTTAAGTTAGCTCATGAGGCCATCACTACAAAGGTAACATCAAGTGAGCCTCATGTGGATATTAGCACAACTTTAATTAACAATGCTATATTGCCATGTGCTAGTTCTAGTAGTTCATCCACTAAGAATGTTGGTACATCATGTGATGAATTACTTGCTTTGCCTTGTTGCTCTAACAATGATGCATCTACCTCCTCTAGTACTTGTGTTGTCACTAACCGTGTAGAGAAGAGAGGCGAGCTCAAGGCCCAAGCCACTTCTTTGAAGAAAGGCTTGGAAAAGCGTCATGAGGGGAAGAGTGCACTTGACAACATGTTGAGTGTGCAACAATCCCCAAATGACAAGAGTGGACTTGGATTCAACTCCAACAACAAGTCCAAGTCCAACAAGAAGGGCCAAGTTCAAGTCAAGAATCCGGCCAAGATCACTTGCTTCAAGTGCAAGCTAGAAGGGCACCATGTTCGGGATTGCCCAATGAAGAAGAAGAAGCCTCTTAGTGAGAAGCAACTAGGGAAGCAGCCTCTTGTTCAATCTCGTGCTCAACCACGAGTTGAACAACCACCTCCTAAGAAGACCCAAGCCAATTCTCCTTAAGTTAAGGAGCCTAGGAAGAAGAAAGAGAAGAGTTGGTGTTGCTACCTTTGCCGTGGCAAAGGTCATCTTGCTTCTTTATGCACTAACGGTACCTCTTCCAACCCTATCATAATTAATGATGATTATTCTCTTGAGAAGGATAGAGTTGGCAATGTGTTTGCCAAGTATGTGAGAGCTCAAAGTGGTGTCAAGAAATGCACCATTTGGGTTCCCAAACCTATTGTGACTAACCTCTTAGGACCCAACTCGGTTGGGACCAACAAGCTCAAACTTGATCAATAGGTGTTTATGGAGGGCTTTGGTGACTTGGCTATTTTAGAAGAATTAAGGGATCTTCATGGTTTTATCTATCAAGCCAAGTCAATTGGATTACCACATACCTATCTCATAACCAATGCTTCCTCCTTGCGGTAACTTGTATTTAACTCATATATACATTGAAAGTTGCTTGCTCCCTTGCACGTGTTAGTCTTGTTCCTAGCATGTGCTTGTATATGATATGCTTCTATATTACTTGTCTTGTTATTCAAGGTTATGTTTGATAGTTGTATATCATGTATTTGTAACTTTGTGTTGAGCCTTTTTGGATCTTGTGTTGATTTTAATTGGCTCTTTGAGATATTAATGGACTATCTGAAGGGTCACAGCATAGAAAACAAAAATTTTCCTACGCAAAGATAGCGGAATAAACCCAACATCTAGATCCGATCTACGAGAGGTTGGTAGCAAGAAGGAGATCGAATCTCACCCTCGAAGAAAACCGTGAGCGTTTTGTCGAGGCAGGGGTTGGCTAGTCGATCCCCGCAACTAGACTTATCTAGTCGCGAGGAGATGTGTTATCCAAGCGCCGCACGAGCAACGCCTCCGAGAGATCCACACGTTCAGCTCGATGAAGACTCCACGTTCTTGATCCCGCAAGAGGTGGTGGAGAGGCTCGAGATCAACAGCACGACGACGGTGGCGTGGTGTGTATGGTGGAGGTTGGACAGGGCTTCGCCAAGCGGTGTCGGGAGAGAGGAGGAGGAGGGGTGCGGCTAGGGAGAGGAGGGGGCCGGCGGCTAGCACCTTGGGGAGGGAGCAAAGGGTGCGGCACCCCTCCCCTTGCCCCTCCTTATATAGGAGGCCAAGGGGGGTGCGCCCCCTCCCTCTCCTAGGGCCGGCGCAAGGGGGGGAGGCTTGCCCCCCAAGCAAGCCTTAGGGTTTAGGCCGCCCCCCCCCCTTCTAGAAGCTTGGCCCGCATGGGCCAATAGGGGAGTGGTGCGGCTGGCCATTAGGCCAGCCCACTGCCCCCTTTTTCCATGTGGGCCCCATACTCCTATGGGCCCCACTTCTAGACCCCTCTAGAACCTTCTAGAACATTCCGGTACTTTACCGATAAATTCCCGAACCTTTCTTATCCTCCGGAAACAACTTTCCTTATATGAATCTTATTCTCCGGACCACTCCGGAACTCCTCGTGACGTCCGGGATCCTATCCGGGACTCCGAATCAATATTCGTTCTCACCATTATTTATCTCGAACCCTAACTACATCGAACGTTAAGTGTGTGACTCTGCGGGTTCGCGAATATGTCATATTAATAGCGGGACCGGGATGTCCATATTAATTCCTACATATTCGACGAAGTACTTTACTAGTCGAACCACAATGTCCGGGATTCAATTAATCCATATACGATTCCTTTTGTTTCACGATATATTACTTGTCCGAGATTCAATCCACCGATATCTCCATATCTGATTAATCTCGTTACCGACAAGTTCTCTTTACTCGTTCCCATAGAATAGGATCCCTTATGACTAGCCACTTAGTCATATGCTTGCAAGCGTTTGGATGCTATCCTACCGAGAGGGCCCAGAGATATCTATCCAACTGTTGGATGAACAAATCCCAGTCTTGAAACATGTCACCCAACAATCTATCATCGGAGAACCTGAAAGCCACCTTTATAATCACCCAGTTACGAAGTGACGTTTGATGTCCACAAAGTTCTCCTCCGATAAACGGGAGTGACATAATCTCATGGTCTAAGGAAACTATATTTGACATCTATTTAATTTGAGTCTTGTCCATTATATCATCACCTATGATACAAACTTCGTTTATTAAGCGATTCATAAATCCATGGTTAGGAAACATCTAACCATCACTTAATCAAACGAACTAGTCACAAGAGGAAAGACTAGGGACACATTACCGTTTATATTCCACACATGTATTTGTTTCCGGTTAATACAATTTTAGCATGGAATTAAACATATCATGAACGGAGAAATATGATAAACAATAATCATTTATTATTGCCTCTTGGGCATATCTCCAACAGTCTCCCACTTGCACTAGAGTCAATAATCTAGTTTACATTTGTAGCAATCTAACACCCATGGCCTCTCGGTGTTGATCATGTTTTGCTCGTGGAAGAGGTTTAGTCAACGGGTCTGCCACATTCAGATCCGTATGCACCTTGCAAATCTCTATGTCACCATCCTTGACATTCTCACGCAAATTGTGATAGCGGCGCTTGATATGCTTGGTATTCTTGTGTGAAGTCGGGTCCTTGGCAAGAGCTATTGAACCTGTATTATCACAGTACAGGGCCAGAGGTCTTGACGCACTTGGAACCACGCTCAGCTCTGAGAGGAACTCCTTCATCCAGACTGCTTCACTTGCTGCCGACGAGGCTGCAACATACTCCGCTTCTGTTGAAGATTTCGCCACCACGCTCTGCTTGGAACTTCTCCAACTCACAGCGCCACCATTCAGAATAAACACGTATCCGGACTGAGACTTAGAATCATCCGGATCTGTGTCCCAACTAGCATCGACGTAACTCCTTACGACAAGCTCTTGGTCACCTCCATATACGAGAAACATTTCCTTAGTTCTATTTAGATACTTAAGGATATTCTTGACAGCTGACCAGTGTTCCACTCCTGGATCACTTTGGTACCTGCTAGTCAAACTTACAGCATGGCACACATCTGGTCTAGTACATAGCATGGCATACATGATAGAGCCTATCGCAGAGGCATAAGGAACCTTGTCCATTATCTCTCTATCTTCTGCCGTAACAGGACTCTGAGTCTTACTCAGAACCTTTCCTTGCAACATTGGTAAGAACCCCTTCTTTGAATTTTCCATTCTGAACTTCTTCAGAACCTTGTCAAGGTATGTACTCTGTGAAAGCCCAATTAGGCGCTTTGACCTATCTCTATAGATCTTTATGCCTAAAATATACGCAGCTTCTCCAAGGTCTTTCATTGAAAAACTCTTATTCAAATAAGACTTTACACTTTCAAGTAGTGTAACATCATTTCCAATCAATAATATGTCATCCACATATAGTATTAGAAATGCAACTGAACTCCCACTCACTTTCTTGTAAATACAGGCTTCTCCATAAGTTTGGACAAATCCAAACCCTTTGATCACTTCATCAAACCGGAGATTCCAACTCCGCGATGCTTGCTTCAGTCCATAGATGGATCTCTGAAGTTTGCATACCTTGTTAGCATCCTTTGGATCAACAAAACCTTCGGGCTGTACCATGTACAACTCTTCCTTAATATGACCATTAAGGAACGCGGTCTTCACATCTATTTGCCAAATTTCATAGTCATAATATGCGGCAATTGCTAACATAATCCGAACAGATTTCAGCATCGCTACGGGTGAGAATGTCTCATCGTAGTCAACTCCTTGAATTTGTCGGAAACCCTTTGCGACAAGTCGAGCTTTATACACGGTGACGTTTCCGTCAGCGTCTGTCTTTCTCTTGAATATCCATTTGTTCTCAACGGCCTTACGGTCGTTAGGTAAGTCTACCAAAGTCCATACTTGGTTTTCATACATGGATTCCATTTCGGATTTCATGGCTCCTAGCCATTTATCGGAGTCTGGGCTCATCATTGCTTCCTCATAATTCGCAGGTTCATCATTGTCTAACAACATGACATTCATGACGGGGTCATACCGATCAGGAGCGGTACGTTCCCTCGTTGATCTGCGAGGTTCAATAGCAGCCTTGACTGGAACAGCATGATCACCATCATCTGCTCCTTCTTCAGGTGGCGATGGCTGTTCTAGAACACCTTCCAGTTCAGCGCTACTCGGCATCTCAAGAACAGGTTCAACAACCTCGTCAAGCTCTATTTTCCTCCCACTCACTTCTTTCGAGAGAAACTCCTTCTCTAGAAAGGAACCATTCTTGGCAACGAAAATCTTGCCTTCAGTTCTGTGGTAGAAGGTATACCCAATAGTTTCCTTAGGGTATCCAATGAAGACGCACTTTTCCGATTTGGGTTCGAGCTTATCAGGTTGAAGCTTTTTCACATAAGCATCGCAACCCCAAACTTTGAGAAACGATAACTTTGGCTTCTTGCCAAACCATAACTCATATGGAGTCGTCTCAACGGATTTTGATGGAGCCCTATTTAATGTGAATGCGGCTGTCTCTAATGCATAGCTCCAAAATGATAGTGGCAGATCTGTGTGAGACATCATAGATCGCACCATATCCAATAAGGTTCGATTACGACGCTCAGACACACCATTACGCTGTGGTGTTCCGGGTGGCGTGAGTTGTGAAACAATTCCACACGTCTTTAAATGCATGCCAAACTCGTAACTCAAATATTCGCCTCCACGATCAGATCGAAGAAACTTTATTTTCTTGTTACGATGGTTCTCAACTTCACTCTGAAATTCTTTAAACTTTTCAAACGTTTCAGACTTATGTTTCATTAAGTAAATATACCCATATCTACTCAAATCATCGGTGAAGGTTAAGAAGTAACGATATCCACCGCGCGCTGCAACACTCATCGGACCACACACATCGGTATGTATGATTTCCAACAAGTCTGTCGCTCTCTCCATCGTGCCGGAGAAGGGTGTTCGAGTCATCTTACCCATAAGGCATGGTTCGCAAGTTTCAAATGATTCAAAATCAAGTGAATCCAAAAGTCCATCAGAATGGAGTTTCTTCATGCGCTTTACACCAATATGACCCAAACGGCAGTGCCACAAAAATGTGGTATTATCATTATTCACTTTGCATCTTTTGGCATCAATGTTATGAACATGTGTATCACTACTATCGAGATCCAATAGAAATAAACCATTCCTCTCAGGTGCATGACCATAAAAAGTATTATCCATATAAATCGAAATACCAAAGTTTTCAGACTTAAATGAATAACCGTCTCGCAATAAACAAGATCCAGATATAATGTTCATGCTCAACGCAGGCACATAATAACAATTATTAAGGTTTAAAACTAATCCCGATGGTAAATGCAGAGGGAGTGTGCCGACAGCGATGACTTCAACTTTTGATCCATTTCCAACTCGCATCGTCACCTCGTCCCTTGCCAAGCGCCGTCTATTCCGCAGCTCCTGTTTCGAGTTACATATATTAGCAACCGAACCAGTATCAAATACCCAGGTGCTACTACGATCACTTGTTAAATACACATCAATAACATGTATATCAAATATACCTTGTTTGACGGTGCCAGCCTTCTTGTCCGCCAGATACTTGGGGCAGTTCCGCTTCCAGTGTCCGGTTCCCTTGCAGTAGAAGCACTCAGTATCCGACTTAGGGCCCTTCCTTGACTTCCTCGCAGACCCGGCAACTCGCTTGACGTCCCTCTTGAAGTTGTCTCTTTTGCCCTTTTTCTTGAAACTGGTGGTCTTATTGACCATCAACACTTGATGCTCCTTCTTGATTTCCACTTCCGCAGTCTTTAACATCGCGAAAAGCTCAGGGAGAGTTTTTTTCATCCCTTGCATGTTATAGTTCATCACAAAGCTTTTGTAGCTCGGTGGAAGTGACTGGAGAACACGGTCAATCCCCAACTCATTGGGAATCACAACACCCAGCTGCGCCAGACGATCACCGTACCCAGACATCTTGAGCACGTGTTCACTGACGGAACTGTTCTCTTCCATCATACAGCTAAAGAACTTAGAAGAGGCTTCATACCTCTCCACCTTGGCTTGAGTCTGAAACATAGCTTTCAGATCAACGATCATCTGATGAACGCCATGGTGCTCAAAACGCTTTTGAAGCTTAGGTCCTAAGCCGTACAACAGACCGCACTTAACTATCTCGTGGTCCTCTGAACGGGCTGCCCAGACATTCCTAATGTCTTCAGCCGCTCCCTCTGCTGGAGCCTCACCTAGCGGTGCATCTAGGACATACAGTTTCTTGGCAGCTTTGAGGATAATTTTCAGATTCATAAACCAATCCGAGAAATTGCTTCCATCGTCTTTCAGCTTGTCTTTCTCTAGGAACGCGTTAAAGTTCATGGTGATGTTGGGAAGGGCCATTGATCTACAACATTATTTGCAAGGTGTTTAGACTATGTTCATGATATTGTGTTCGAAAGATAATCTAATTATAAAACGAACTCCCACTAAACTCAACATCTCTCTGGTTGTTTAGTGACACACGATCCAAAATCCACTACACCACAACCGATCATCACGTGAAGTGGCATAGTTTCAAAAGGTGAACATCTCCATGTTTGATCATATCATTCATATGACTCGTGTTTAGCCTTTCGGCTCTTGTGTTCCGAGGCCATGTCTGTACATGCTAGGCTCGTCAAGGAAACCGTAGTATTTCTGCATGTGCAAACTGGCTTGCACCCGTTGTATGTGAACGTAGAATCTATCACACCCGATCATCACGTGGTGCTTCAAAACGACGAACTTTCGCAACGGCGCATACTAGGGGAGAACACTTCTTGATATTGACGTGAGAGATCACCTTATCATGCTACCGTCGAGATCGAATCTAAGCATAAACCATAAGGTGCATAAAAAGGATTAACATCACATGCAATTCAATATTGTGACATGGTATAGCCTTTTCTTGTGCCTTTGATCTCCATCTCCAAAGCACCGGCATGATCTCCATCATCACCAGCTCAAACGCCATCACCATGGTTGTCTCCACCAACTATTGCAACTACTACTATTGGCTACTCTTAGCAAATAAAGTAAAGCAATTACATGGTGTTTAAAGTGACACGCAGGTCATACAATAAATTAAAGACAACCATAAGGCTCCTGCCGGTTGCCGTACTCATCGACATGCAAGTCGTGATAATTACAAAACATGATCATTGCATACATCACATAATCATATCTTGAGGCCATACCATATCACAAACCCTGCAAAAACAAGTTAGACGCCTCTACTTTGTTTGTGCAATTTTTACGTGGCTTCTAATGGGTCATTAGATAGAACCGTTCTAATCTACGCAAAGCCACAACGGTGATAAAATAGTTGCTGATTTACTCATCCTTTTGAAAGGCCTTCCATTGAAAATTGCATCTTCACTAAAGCAAGAGAAACAGACACCCGCCAGCCACTTATGCAAAACAAGTTGCATGTCAGTCGTGGAACCGGTCTCTCGTGCGTGGACGAGTAAAGTTGGTCCGGGCCGCTTCAATCTTACAGTACCGCAAAGATGCAAAGTGCACGCGAGAAGGTAGCAACTCAAATTATCAACGCCCACAACACTTGTGTCTAATCGCACCAACATCTACGAATAGATCTAGGCTCTGATACCACTGAAGGGTCGCAGCATAGAAAACAAAAATTTTCCTACGCAAAGATAGCGGAATAAACCCAACATCTAGATCCGATCTACGAGAGGTTGGTAGCAAGAAGGAGATCGAATCTCACCCTCGAAGAAAACCGTGAGCGTTTTGTCGAGGCAGGGGTTGGCTAGTCGATCCCCGCAACTAGACTTATCTAGTCGCGAGGAGATGTGTTATCCAAGCGCCGCACGAGCAACGCCTCCGAGAGATCCACACGTTCAGCTCGATGAAGACTCCACGTTCTTGATCCCGCAAGAGGTGGTGGAGAGGCTCGAGATCAACAGCACGACGACGGTGGCGTGGTGTGTATGGTGGAGATTGGACAGGGCTTCGCCAAGCGGTGTCGGGAGAGAGGAGGAGGAGGGGTGCGGCTAGGGAGAGGAGGGGGCCGGCGGCTAGCACCTTGGGGAGGGAGCAAAGGGTGCGGCACCCCTCCCCTTGCCCCTCCTTATATAGGAGGCCAAGGGGGGTGCGCCCCCTCCCTCTCCTAGGGCCGGCGCAAGGGGGGGAGGCTTGCCCCCAAGCAAGCCTTAGGGTTTAGGCCGGCCCCCCCCCCCTTCTAGAAGCTTGGCCCGCATGGGCCAATAGGGGAGTGGTGCGGCTGGCCCATTAGGCCAGCCCACTGCCCCCTTTTTCCATGTGGGCCCCATACTCCTATGGGCCCCACTTCTAGACCCCTCTAGAACCTTCTAGAACATTCCGGTACTTTACCGATAAATTCCCGAACCTTTCTTATCCTCCGGAAACAACTTTCCTTATATGAATCTTATTCTCCGGACCACTCCGGAACTCCTCGTGACGTCCGGGATCCTATCCGGGACTCCGAATCAATATTCGTTCTCACCATTATTTATCTCGAACCCTAACTACATCGAACGTTAAGTGTGTGACTCTGCGGGTTCGCGAATATGTCATATTAATAGCGGGACAGGGATGTCCATATTAATTCCTACATATTCGACGAAGTACTTTACTAGTCGAACCACAATGTCCGGGATTCAATCAATCCATATATGATTCCTTTTGTTTCACGATATATTACTTGTCCGAGATTCAATCCACCGATATCTCCATATCTGATTAATCTCATTACCGACAAGTTCTCTTTACTCGTTCCCATAGAATAGGATCCCTTATGACTAGCTACTTAGTCATATGCTTGCAAGCGTTTGGATGCTATCCTACCGAGAGGGCCCAGAGATATCTATCCAACTGTTGGATGAACAAATCCCAGTCTTGAAACATGTCACCCAACAATCTATCATCGGAGAACCTGAAAGCCACCTTTATAATCACCCAGTTACGAAGTGGCGTTTGATGTCCACAAAGTTCTCCTCCGATAAACGGGAGTGACATAATCTCATGGTCTAAGGAAACTATATTTGACATCTATTTAATTTGAGTCTTGTCCATTATATCATCACCTATGATACAAACTTCGTTTATTAAACGATTCATAAATCCATGGTTAGGAAACATCTAACCATCACTTAATCAAACGAACTAGTCACAAGAGGAAAGACTAGGGACACATTACCGTTTATATTCCACACATGTATTTGTTTCCGGTTAATACAATTTTAGCATGGAATTAAACATATCATGAACGGAGAAATATGATAAACAATAATCATTTATTATTGCCTCTTGGGCATATCTCCAACACTATCCCATTTGGGGGGAGTGATGTGCTTTGTGCACCTCACAAACCTAAAAATGTATGTACATGAAGCACACCACCTAGTATTGATATTTCATATTATCTAGTTACTATGTGGTATGTCATATTCATGAGAAATTCAAATTCTACATGTCCATTAATTTCTCTAGTTGGTTTTTCTTTGCCTCTTGTTTAAAAAATAAAATGTTTTATCACATGATGGGGGAGTAATAAGCTATGTGCATATTACAATCCCATAAAAATGTGAACATTTGAGGTTTGCCACTTAGATTTGATATCATACATTATCTATCTCCTATGTGGCATGTTTGCTCGAATAAGTTCCAATTTCCTTTGTGGTTGTTGTTTGGCTCTTGTTTGGGTGAGTTTTCTTGGTGTGGTTTTTCTCTAATATGTATTTCCATATATTATGTGAGAAACCATTCGTTTCATTTTATTCTAACCATGGCCTTGCCGGTTGGTTTGAATAATTGAAACTACCAACAAACTTTAGCAAAATATGGCGTCTTAATTCTTATCTCTTGCCATATGCTTTTTGTTGTGAAGTTGGTCTTGAACATCATTCCTATATACCACCGAGAAATATCTCCATATACTCCTTGTCATGACAAGTGATACTAGTAATTGTGGTGGATTGTGTAGACCATCTTCGCTTTGGCTCTTGCGCTAAAATTGCCTTCTTTGCCTCTTGCAAGGATTTTTTGTTTTTTTGGTAGTGTTTAGTGTTGTAAATAAAGTATGGAGAGTAATGATCCCTTGTGCATGCATTTTGTATTCAAATGCAAATATCAAAGATAATGCATGGATCTTCGGGGAGCATTCCTTTTTATTTTGAACACTATCCTTTCTATCAATATTTGATCCTTTCAATTGGGATTTGATTCTTTATCTTGTGTTGGTACCTTCAATTGGTATTAATTGGAATTTAATATCTCCTCCATGGATATTTGTTCCAATTGATATTTATTGTGGGAGTCTTGATACCTTTTGCCATATTTTAACTTTACTTGATTTCGGTCAAGTATCACCCTCTTCTTGGTATTTTTTCACCTAGTTGATATTTTTTTGTATAATTGGTATTTTATTTTCAATTGGTGTCTTATCGATCATTTGTTGTGTTGATTTGATTCCTTTTGATATCACACTTCATGTGCTGATGTGTTTTGGAATCAATCATAGGTTGATTTGATTTCTCCTAATTCATGTGTTTGATTTGGATTTTTGATATAATTTGGACAACCTTTTTGGTTCACTTTGTGTTCTTTGTCCAATTGTATCTCTTTTGGTTCTTGAAAGTCTTTGCATGCATCGTTACAATTATATTATTGTATGGCATGCTAGTCTTTCTAGATCCAATATATAGGGGATACTCCACCGAATCCTAAATCGGCTAAGATGTGCATGAAATTCAATTTCATATCTATATGCACATATTTATGTGGAGTTTATCCTATATATTGTAGTGATTCTAACTACTATGGAACCCAATGAGTTTGGGAACCATTTTGTACTCTAATTTTGTTTTAGGTACAATGGAGATGCATTGGATGCTTGCCTCATACATAAGGAAGGTGTTCTCACCAGTGTGATTGTCGGAGTCAAGCTTTGATGTCAAACCAACTCTCATCATCTTCATCACCAATGTCATCTCGGTAACAAGTATCTATCTCATGCATTCCTTTTAGTATCCAACCTTGTGTAGGTGTACCTCTTGGCATGAAAGCTTTTATATGCAATTGTTGTGGTTTTCGCCTATTTCCTTCACTTAATATATCTTTGTGATATGTGTGATGAATTTGCAAAAACCTTGTCTTCAATTGATATTATTTGTTTGTGATACTTGTTGCCTATCTCAAAGCATCTCCACTATCTCTTGTTCCCTTAGTGATATGTGTGATGCATTTGATATATTTGAAGTTCATTTATATACAATGAGATAAATTTGAGCTATGTGCTATGCTTTTAAGCAACAATCTCATTTGTATATTTATGACTTCCTTTTGGATACCTTGTTCTCTCTTTCCCGAACCATTTCGTATGTATATGTTTCTTTGCGGATGTAAATCTTCAATGGTTTATCTAATTAGAAACCTATACATATGAGAGAGGTCACCTTTTAGTTGGTATCCTATTTCTTTTTGAGCCACCTTGTGTTTTATCTATAATTCTTTGGTGGCCTCCAAATTTGTCTCATGAGTGCTTGTCTTATTGTTTATTGGTATCTTTGCACACTCATGTATTTCTTGAAGATCTTTTGACCTCATGCCTACCATGGTGAGCATGTTGAATTTTTATTGGCTAAATGATCTCACTAGCTTTTGGCATTTTCAATTGGTTTAGTTTCCAATTGGTATCCCTAAGCGTGTGAACATATTTCTTTAAAAGATCTTTTTATCTCGGATGGGCCTATCTTATGATAATTTTTGAAAATTGGTATCTTCTTATGGCTCAACCACATCTTTGGTGCAAGTGCTATAATTTTCTTTTGCATTATGCACTCTTGCACTTGTTGCGTGTTCTAGATAATTTTGGGGAGCGAGGATGCCATATTTATGCACTCCTCAATTGTGCATGAACATTGGGGAGCTTCTCCATTTTCATTTAGAACTCTTGCTTTGGATCTTCTCGATTGCTTTTCTCCTTTGTGGAGATGTTTAAAATGTTTTCATCCTTTGGCAATCTTTTGATCCTCAATATAGTTTGATTTCCTCTAATTTATTCGTTAAAAGGGATTGCCATCACCTTTATGGAGGAACTCACATTATATTGGCTCTCTAAATTTTTCTTCCCATTTCGGCAATCGATGCCAATGGGGGAGAAGTTTAGAGGGTTTAAGGGAATTTGGGTTTTATGCTTTTGTTGCATTTGCCTTTAATGCGCTTGCATCCTTGCTCGTTTGTCTTGCAAGGATGCTTTATTCATTATATAAACCCTCTTAAAAAGGGATTGTCATCAATTACCAAAATGGGGGAGATTGAAAGTGCATGGTTGATCCCATGCATGGTTTTGGTAATTAATGACAATCTCTATGGACTAATATTTGCATTGAGCTATATTTATAGGTGTGTCCATTTGAGTTGTTTGATCTCCATTTGTTGGAATCAAGGTTAAGGGAAGAAGAAAAGTTTGTGTTGATCAAGGCTTTGTGCGGGTTGATCATCACTCAAGGCCAAGTGAAGATATGCCGAAGAGAGTGCCTCCCATCTTGGTTTATGGGGGAGCATCAAGTGAATCTTCAACGAAGCGCAATCGAGGAAGGTGGTGTGTCTTGAGGAGATGAAGATCGATTTCGTCGACCTCAAGTGGATTAATGCGCAAGGCAAAGGTATGATCTTGATAGGGTTTCTATTTTACCGTTCTCATGATGTTTAGTGAGAGACCGGGTTATAGGATAGATAGCCGTACTATCAAGAGGGGCTCTCGACCGTATATCGTGATCATATCGTCGTAGAGAGCACAAACCTTTGCATCCATGCAATCATCTTTATTGGTTCTTATTTGGCTTTTATCCATGTGAGAATTTAGAGCTTGTGTTCATCTCCATACCAAGCTCTAGTTCATCAAAAACGGATTTCATGAATACCTTCTTGCGTTTTTGATTTTGGAGGTTTTCCGGTTTGTCTCTTCTAGGAGAGCTCAAACTCTCTCCTTATGATTTCCTCCTCACATGATGGACAATGATGTTTCTCTGCATGATCTTGTAGAGCTTTTCGTTGCGAGTCTAACGAGCCCAAGATCATCGAAAACGGAGTCCGGATGCAAAAGATATGCCCATTTTCATATTGCAATTTCTGCTGTTTTCTGTGGGGCGGAAATTCCGGCCCTGAGGCCGGAAGTTCCGGCCCCCGGAAGTTCCGGCCGTTGCACCGGAATATCCGGCCCATATTTTCATCTGAGGTTTTTTTGGCTAAGTCTTTTTGGCTTTTCTCTCTGGAGGGGGTCCGGAATTTTGCCTCGGAAGTTTCCTCGGAAATTTCCGGGGGTCCGGAATTTCCGGTCTTTGGTCCGGAATTTCCGGTCTTTGGTCCGGAATATCCGGCCCAAGGAAAATTTGGCTAAGTCATTTTCGCGTTTTCTCTCGGGTGGGGGTCCGGAACTTTGCATCGGAGGTTTGCTTCGGAAATTTCCGGGGCACCGGAAATTCCGGTGTAAGCCCCGGAATATCTGGCCCCCGGCCGGAAGTTCCGGCCCTTTAACCCGGAATTTCCGGCCCCTCGTTTTTCCAACGGCTAGTTTTTGGGGGAGGCTATAAATAGCCCCCTTCTTCCCCCAAGTGCTGGTTGCTCACCTTGCTCACTTTTTTCCTCTCTCCTCCATTTTTGCTAACCTTGTGAGCTTGATTCCTCTCAATCCCTCCAAATATTCTTGCCCAAACTTAGGGATTCAAGAGAGGAGATCTAGATCTACCATTCCACCAATCAAATTCTCCTCTAAGTGAGGGGAACCTAGTGAATCTAGATTTGGGGTTGCTTTGTGTTCATCCCCTTTATTCTTCTTCTCTTATTCCCTCCAT
Organism: Puccinellia tenuiflora; assembly: GCA_012064385.1. Taxonomy (NCBI): domain Eukaryota; kingdom Viridiplantae; phylum Streptophyta; class Magnoliopsida; order Poales; family Poaceae; genus Puccinellia; species Puccinellia tenuiflora. The sequence goes on from QRDG01000752.1 coordinate 42,826, forward strand.
AGCATTAGTTGCTTTGGTTGGAATTTGGGAGTGAAGAATTTGACCACTTGGTGTGATCTTCACCTTTTGCATTTGTTGCATCGGGTTGTGCTCCCCACGGTGATTCGTGGGATTGAAGGTTGGGAGCTTGTTACTCTTGGGTCATTGGACCCTAGACGGTTTGGAGGTGCCGCGAAGACTTCGGTTGTGAAGCTTCGGCACGACTTTGGGAGCGCCCAATTGAGTTGTGGGTGTGTGCCCCAAGAGAAGTTGTAAAAGGGCTCCGGAATCCGCCTCGAAGGATTCCGATAGTGGAAGGTGAACCAATCCCTTGGGTAGGCCTCTTGTGGCGAGCTCACACCCCTCCAACGAGACGTACTCTCTTAACAAGGAGGAACTCGGGAATACATCCTTGTCTCCATGTGCCTCGGTTATTTCTATACCCGAGATTTTACTTATGCAATTTACATTGTGATAGCCTTCGCGCTTGAAGTTCATCTTTAGCTATCACCTTGTTGCTTTAATTGCTTAGCATAAGTTATTGGTGCACATAGGTGAGCCTAGTAATTAGGTTGTTGGCTTGTTAATTTAAACATATAGTTTTATTCCGCAATTATCAAGCCCCTAATTAGAAAAAGTGTTAATCGCCTATTCACCCCCCCCTCTAGGCGACATCCGGGACATCGTTTGTCCTTTCAGCGGAGGAGGGGGCGGCCGGCGGACGTGAGCAACTCCGAGTGGGCGACGGAAGCCGACCGAATGAAGACAGTCACCGCCGACCGCAAGGGAAGGGACGAGAGGAAGAGGGCCAAGGAGGCGGTGCAGGCAGAGCGGGCGGTGACAGAGCTGGTGACGGCGGCCTCGGCGGCGTCCAAGCGCAGGAAAACCTGCTTCCCTACGCCATCGCCTATGTTTGCGCCGCACGGCCTCTATTTGCCGCCCCGCGTGTGGGGAACCCAAGGAAGCAAAGCCAGCGTGGTGTCGCCGTCGGCCTTCTCACCGTCTCCTTCGGCCTTCTCACCGTCGCCCTCTGCCTTCTCACCGGCGTCGTCGGCCACGTCCCACTGGAGGGGCCCGTCCGACTACGGAGACAGCAACCCCCATGGCTGATTCAACCCCAACATCGCCTTCCTGCACCACCCTCTTCCGCATGGCCCTTCCGCATTCAGCACCGAAACAAGCCTTCCCTATGGGGGCTCCTCTGCCTGCGCAAGCTTGCCGGCCATACACCGCCACGGCCCTCTGTTCCCCCTCCAGTGAATCTGGCATGGCGGATTCAACACCAACATCGCCTTCCCGCACCACCCTCTTCCGCGTGGACCTTCCGCATTCAGCACCGAAACAAGCCTTCTCTATGGGAGCTCCTCTGCCTGCGCAAGCTCGCCAGCCATACACCGCCACGGCCCTCTGTTCCCCCCTCCAGTGAATCCGCACGAGTTCGGCGGCGGCGCCCGCAGCGTGTTCGGCCAAATGCCCGGTGATGACTCGCAGGCCTTCATGGACGACATCATCGCGTCCGGTTCAGCGGCGACGACGTCCTACTCGCGGGGAGAGGATGAGGTTGAAGATGGGTTCGCCGGGGATCAGGACGAGGAAGAATACGATGATGACGACGACGAGGAAGAAGAACATCCTGTCGCCGTGGCCAAGGGGAAGAAAAAGAAGCAAAAGGCGGTCGCCGACGCGACCAAAGAAGAAAAAGGTGGTCGCAGATGCTGCAGAAACATGACGTGAAGATTGAGCTCCTCAAGACCAACGTCACGGCCAAGAAGAGGAACACGGATATGGCGTTCCTCATGAGCGGCAGCCCGTCGTCGATGGACGACAAGGTGAAGGTGTGGTACATGGGCCACCACGACCTCATCCTGAACGAGATACCAACGCCGACGCTAGGGGTGGGCATATTAACCGAGAACTGAATAGCCGAACTGAAATACCTGGGACCGAATCCGAATAGACCGAAACCGAAAATATTGGTCATCAGATCGGTCATCATTTGTTAATAACCGAAATTAATTCGGTAAGTTCGGTCTCGTGCCTTGGTTACCCGAATAGACACAAGAACCGATTAAATGTTGATACCCACAAGTATAGGGGATCGTTGAAATCTTCGATGTGTAAGTATTAGTATCGATCCCACGAGGAGTAGAAGGTATAAGTATTTATCCTCTCAAATAAGTGTGTCACTTCTCTTATTATCTATGCACTAGACAAACTAAAATGATTAAATGATGCAAGTGTTTTTGGATTTTTGGTGTAGAGTTTGCAATAAAGTAGAAAGCTGAAAATAAAATATGACAAGTGAAATCTCTCAAAGAGAGAAAGCCCAATCCTCTATGCAGTAAGAGGACAAGCTTGAGTGGTGTGTTTCTTATAGGTGGAAAACGTTCCCAAGGGCTACATGGATTTCATGGCATAAATATTTCTAGAACAACAAGGTAAACATTTTGTCAAGTTTTAATCTTCTTTGGACGGAGCCATAATGAGGTGTAGTTAAATAAATAAAGTAAACCCTTTATGATGGATCATGTGGCCAAGTAAATGACTGCACAAGAATTATTAAGACATAAAGTCCCACCATAGCATTACACTCTAAGGTCCCCGATATAATCCCCTCCTAATGTAACTTCATGTATTAGACCAAGGTTTACGTGTCCTCCTAGGTCCTACGCATTGCATCACACTAGTGTGATAGCACCTTCATGCATTACTCAATATATGGTGCACTTCATACATTGTACATCAAGACAATCATAAAAGATAAAAACTTGACCAAATACTCAACACAAGTTAAGTGAAAATTATTGCCAATCCATCCTATGCCCCAAGGAACATGAGATAACTACTCACAACGCAAAGACATGATATGATTCAATGATATAAGTGATACAACACAATCTGAAAATATAATCTCCCCACAAAACAATGACAACTAGCAATTCACAAACATGTAGAATATTACTTAGACAATAGCTAGGGTTCGAACTATCTCAAACTATGAGGGGGATGAATTGGATCACGAAGATGGTGATGGAGATGGTGCTGGTCTTTACGGTGGTGTTGATGGAGACTCCAGAGGGGGGATGGAGGAGCCTTCCGGAGGTGATTCCGGCGGCGTCCCCCCCCCCCTCCGATCTTCTCTGCCGGTAGCCTTCTGTCTCTTGTTTCTTGGTTTTGTGTTTCTCCGCTGCCTCCTCGCGAAACTACTCGGGGGACTATTTTTACAGTCGGTTTTAGGTCAAGACAAAGCCACGGAGACGAAAACGGACGGCATCGGAGCCACGAGGCCCAAGATGGGGGCTCCCATGCAGCCAAGGAATCTGGCCATGTGGGCCCACCTCTTTTGGCCCTCGGATCTCCGTTTGTTCGCTTCCTTCGCTCCTACGCTTCGTTCCTTCCACAAAATGATCCCCACAAAATATTAGGTCATTTGGACGTCGTTTGGGTCCCTGAAACATCAAAATATAGAAAATAGGGTTTTCTGCCAGTGCATGGTTAATTCCAGAAAAATAGGAAAACTGTGAAATCTTCCCAAAATCCTTATAAAATGATATAACCCTTATATGATGCAAATATGATTGAAATATGAGTATTATAATGCAAAGTTCATGTATGCATTTTACATGCATCAGCATCCCCAAGCTTAACCTATACTCGTCCTCGAGTATGAAGGTGATAAAACCAACATGGACTTTGCATTTTAATACTATCAATGGATATCAAAGATGATTACTATTGCTACATAAAGTCAAATGATTCATTCTTCAAAGGAGTAGCAATATGCAAGATAGATTATGAAGTGATATTAAATATTTAATGTAAGGATGTTCAATGATAATTTACAAAGTGCAACATAGAAGAAAGTACTATGGACCAAATGTATGCATAATGAAAAGTAAAAACATCCTATGATGGTCATAGAGTACTCTTGTAAATCTGAATATAAAAGGCGGACACTTTGGAAAGATATATAAATGAGTAGAGGTAAAACATGAATAAGTTTCATCTAACTTCCAAATGCTTCTACTTAAGTTAATGTTTGCAATGTGGTATTCATTGGTGTCAAGCTCTCATTACCCCCATCATAGCATCTTGAATGGTTAAAGTTTAAAGTGAAAGCAAATATGAGTAGTGTGCTTGATAAATTATGGGTTGAAAGCTTCATGCCCCGTGAATATGAGTACCTACACCATGGTGTTACTCAATTTGGGCTACCAAGCAAGTTCAAGTTAAAGTCATTGTAAAAAATAGCATCATTAACAGGGTCAACTGGGGTACCTCTTGTCCTAGGACATGGAACAAGCCCATGTCAAAATGACAAGACAAACAAACATAATGAACAATCTCAGCACCATTTTTATTTACTATTGATATAGCTTTTTATTATGAGGTGCATCACTGAAGGTTCACAATAGCATGTAAGTAAATTTCCACCATGAATGATGCATGGCTTAGATAAGCGGCCCAGGTGTCTCTCTAGCCATTTGTACAAACTACTTAAACTTACTTAGTTTCCACATTTATTTGGCACTATGATAGGCATCCATAAACAAAAGTACATGATATCAACTAAATATAATTAAGAACTTGTTGAAAGCTTGCCATGTGATAGCACATATGGGCTAACCCCCAACCAAGACTCTTGTCAAGCTCACAGCTTCATAATTTAATCACAATGGTTCATGTTTATTAAGTGCAATAAAAGTAAGATGTGTATCAAGTTCGTGAGAGCTCTTTAACCAACTTTTCCCATAACAATCAATAACATAAACATTTTAATTCAGAAGTATAGATAATACAAAATAACATGATAAACATACTCGGAATAGCATAGAACTAATAGGTAGATATGGTGGACTCACTGGAAAAACTTTGGTTGAAGGTGTTGGACAACAAGTTTGTGCTTGTTGGAATTTTTGGGCTAGCAAAAGGGAGAAAGTTGACCGTCTAAATACATGCATAAGTGTCCATAGAACTAACCAATTCATGTTAAACAAAGTAAAGTAACATTCAGCATCAAAACATGAATAAGAGATAGCTCTTGATAAAACACTTGCAAATTAATACTCATTAAAAGCACATGAATCATGCAACTATATGTATCTTTTTGAATCAACTCAAACATCCCTATCCCAATATTTTTAATAGCATACAACTTAATTCAACCCAAAATTCTAGTAGCTCTATCATATAAAAATGATAGTGGTGATCTCAAAACAAAAATCAAACCAAAATAAAAAACAAATAAAAGACGCTCCAAGTTTATGCGATAAAATGCATTGATCGAAAAACAGAAGTTAGACATGTGCAAACCGAGAATGTGTTGGTCCAGTCGGGTTGTCTTCACATACCCAAGCTTATGGTATTCACCATCCTTGGATAGCTCTTGGTGCATCTCCTCTAATCCCTGTGAAAAAACTTCAAAACACTATTTCTCCCATTTCTTTTCTGTGGGGTGACATTAGTAGTGATAGACAAATGAATTGCTTGCTGCATAAAATCCTTAAACAAAAATTCATATGAATGTCCATAAATTGTATAATGTTGTATGCCTACTTATAAACTCAATTGGATCAAAAAGATTCAAGTTAAAAGTTTAAAGAATGCATCAAACAAAATGGGACAGAATCTGTCCAGAAAAACAGCAGCTGTGAAACGCATTTTTCTACCCAGCTTAAGAATGTCGAACAATTCTGAAAGAATTCATGCTTACAGAGGATGAAAAGTTGCAACTACAGTTAAAATATCAGCTCATTCGGAGTTACAGAATAGGAGTGAAAAATCATACCGTGCACAGATTCGTGCTGGAATAAAATCTCCGAATAAAATAAGCAACTTTTTCAATCCAAAATGGGTAAAACTTGGCACTTTATTAAAAATTTCAGAAACAAAACTAAAAACTAAATCTCTTGTTACAGCAAGAGGACACAAAGAAAATCAAAAATAAAAACAATCGGGTTGCCTCCCGTAAAGCGCTTTCTTTATATAGCCATATAGCTAGGCATGATAGTTTTAATGATGCTCACATAGGAATAAGAATTGAAATGCAAAAGAGAGCATCAAGAGAAAAATATGAAACTCATTTAAGTCTAACCCACTTCCTATGCATTGGGATCTTGTAAGAAAATAAATCATTAAAACACAAAGCAAGTAGCATAGAAAGATAAAACAAAAGCAATTTCAAGACCTTGAACTTAAAGAGAGGAAATGTAATAATATTGAAATGTTTAGAACCATGTTTTACTCTTTTATAATAGTTACAAGTAGTGGAACCAAATTTGACAAAAGAACTATTAGAATGGTGCAACTTTGCAAACTTAGGAACATATAAAGGATCATTAAAACTATCATGTAAGATATTAGCATGTTTTCATCTCTCAAAATAATTACAAGAAACATCATAAACATGATGGTTGTGGGTGGAATGGTTGTTAGTGAAAGAACAAACGATGTCTCGAGATGTCGCCTAGAGGGGGGGGTGAATAGGCGATTAACACTTTTTCAATTTAAGGGCTTGATAATTGCGGAATAAAACTAAGTGTTTAAATTAACAAGCCAACAACCTAAATTACTAGGTTTCCTATGTGCACCAACAACTTATGCTAAGCAAGGCAAGCAACAAGGTGATAGCAAGATAAAGAACTTCAAGCACTAAGGCTATCACAATGTAAATTGCATAAGTAAAGCTCGGGTATAGAAATAACCGAGGCACGCGGAGACGAGGATGTATTCTCGAGTTCCTCCTTGTTAAGGGAGTACGTCTCGTTGTAGGGGTGTGAGCTCGCCACAAGAGGCCTACTTAAGATGCCACAAAGGCCTCACCCTATTCTCCGATGAACCGCACCCAAGGGTTTGGTTGACCTTCCACTATCGGAATCCTTCAAGGCAGAATCCGGAGGCTTTACAACTTTCTTGGGGCACACACCCACAACTCAATTGGGGGCTCCCAAAATGTGCCGAAGCTTCACAACTCGAAGTCTTCGCGGCACCTCCAAACCGTCTAGGGTACACAATGCACCCAAGAGGCACAAAGCTCTTGGGAACACAATGCACCCAAGAGTAACAAGCTTCTCAACCTTCAACTTCATGTATCACCATGGAGAGAGCAACCCGATGCAACTAATGCAAAAGGCAAGAACACACTAAGTGGTCAAATCCTTCACTCTCAAATTCCAACCAAGCAACAAATGCTTTGGGGGGAATAAGAGAGGAAGAACAAAGAGGATGAACACAAAGCAACCTCAAAATCTAGATCCACTAGGTTCCCCTCACTTAGAGGAGAATTTGATTGGTGGAATGGTAGATCTAGATCTCCTCTCTTGAATCCCTAAATTTGGGCAAGAATCATTAGAGGGATTGAGAGGAATCAAGCTCACAAGGTTAGCAACAATGGAGGAGAGAGGAAAACAAGTGAGAAAAGTGAGAAGCCGGCTCTTGGGGAAGAAGGAGGCTATTTACAGCCTCCCCCAAAAACTAGCCATTACAACCTTCTCAGGCCGGAGACTCCGGTGTAAGTGGGCCGGAGACTCCGGCCAGGCTCCGGCCTTCTTTCGGACTGGCACCAGAGACGCACCACACAAGAGACAAAGCGGGAGGGCCAGAGATTCCGGTCTCGAGGGGACAGAGACTCCGGCATACCGGAGACTCCGCAGCCCCACGGAGACTCTGACGATGAAGCAACCAAGGCTGGAGATTCCGAGTCCTTTGGGCCGGAGACTCCGGTGAGACCGGAGACTCCGGACCATCTCCGGTGTACCTCCGGGCACACAACAGGGGTGCACCACACTTTGGCATAAAATAGCGAAAAACACAGGACCGGAGATTCCGGGCACTCTGGGCCGGAGACTCCGGTATGACCGGAGACTCCGGACCATCTCCGGGGTAGATCCAAACAGAAACACAGAACCCCATAACTTTTGCAATCGAACTCCATTTTCGATAATCTTGGACTCGTTGGAATCGTCTCAACGAGCACAACAAGAATATGCAGAGAAACATCATCGTCCAACAATATCTTATAAAAATAAATGGGGAAAGGTAAAAGCTCCTTTTCGCAAACCGAAAAGCCGTATCTTTTGCAATTGAAGTCCGAATGACGTGAAACCAATTTTGTTGGAAAGAGGACAAGAAATGCTACCCTTGGAAATGGCAAATAAGCAATGGAGATTTTGCAAAGAAATGGAAGAGATAAATATTCCGCACGGATGAACCGGTAAAATCTCCAATACCGAAACCACAATAGAAGCCGCAAATGAAAACCGTTTTCGGTGAACTTAGCCTTGTCATGACGAGCACGACAAGCACCAAGACCACACCACGATAAGAAACAAATAAGAACCAATAAAGATGATTGCATGGATGCAAAGGTTTGTGCTCTCTACGTTGATACGATCACGATATTCGGTCAAGAGCCCCTCTTGATAGTACGGCTATCTATCGTATAACCCGATCTCTCAACTAACATCATGAGACCGGTAAAATAGAAACCCTATCAAGATCATACCTTTTCCTTGCGCATAAATCCAGTTGAGGTCGATGAAGATGATCTTCGTCTCCTCAAGGAGAACCACCTTTCTTCATTGCGCTTCGCTTGGTGAAGATTCACATGACGCTCCCCCATACACCAAGATGGGAGAAGCACTCCTCGGCATATCTTCACACGGACTTGAGTGTTCATCAACACGCACTTAGCCTTGATCAACACAAACTTTTCTTCCCTTAGCCTTGACTCCAACAAATGGAGATCAGCAACGCAAATGGACACACCTACAAATATAGATCAATACAAACATTAGTCCATAGAGATTGTCATTAATTACCAAAACCACACATGGGGGCAACCATGCACTTTCAATCTCCCCCATTTTGGTAATTGATGACAATCCCTTATAAGAGGGTTTATAAAAAGAATACAGCAACCTTGCAAGATAAACAAGCAAGGATGCAAGCGCATTAAAGGCAAATGCAACAAAAGCATAAAACCCAAATTCCCTTAAACCCTCTAAAATTCTTCCCCATTGGCATCGATTGCCGAAATGGGAAGAAAAATTTAGAAGGCCAATATAATAAGAGTTCCTCCATAAATGTGTGCATTGCTCAAGTTGTGAGTGAAATCAAATGCACTTATTCATTGACGAATAATTAGAGGAAATCAAACTATATTGAGGATCCAAAGATTGCCAAAAGATGAAATCATTTTAAACATCTCCACAAAGGAGAAAAGCAATCGAAAAGATCCAAAGCGAGAGTTCTAAATAAAAATGGAGAAGCTCCCCAATATTCATGCACTATTGAGGAGTGCACAAATATGGCATCCTCGCTCCCCCAAAATCATCTAGAACACGCAAAAAGTGCAAGAGTGCATAAAGCAAAAGCAAATCATAGCACTTGCACCAAAGATGTGGTTGAGCCATAAGGAGATACCAATTTTCAAAGATTCAACATAAGATAGGCCCAACCGAGATAAAAGGAAGATCTTTAAAAGGTATGTTCACAAGCTTAGGGATACCAATTGGAAACTAAATCCAATTGAAAATGCCAAAAGCTAGTGAGAGCATTTAGCCGATAAAAATTCAACATGCTCATAGTGGTAAGCATGAAGTAAAAGATCCTCAACAAATACATGAGTGTGCAAAGATACCAATAAAAATAAGACAAGCACTCATGAGACAAATTTGGAGCCACCAAAGAATTATAGATAAAAACAAGGTGGCTCAAAGGAACTAGGATACCAATTAAAGGTGACCTCTCTCATATGTATAGGTTTCTAAGTAGACAAATCGTTGATGAGAAACATCCACAAAGGAACTTGCACATATGAAATGGTCGAAAAAGGAGAGACCATGGTATCCAAAAGGGAAGTCATGAATATACAAAAGAGATTATTGCTTAAAAGCATAGCACATAGCTCAAATTTATCTCATTGTATATAAATGGACTTAAAAAATATCAAAGACATCACACATATCACTAAGGGAACAAGAGATAGTGGAGATGCTTTGAGATAGGCAACAAGTATCACAAAGAAATAATATCAATTGAAGAAAATGTTTTTGCAATTTCATCACAAATATCACAAAGATATACCAAGTGAAGAAAATAAGCCAAAACCAGAACAATTGCACATAAACGCTTTCATGCCAAGAAGCAACCTACACAAGGTTGAATACTAGAAAAGTATGCATGGGATAGATACTTGTTACCGAGATGCATTGACGATGAAGATGATGAGAGTTGGTTTGTCATCAAAGCTTGACTCCGACAATCACACGGTGAGAACACCTTCCTTATGAATGAGGCAAGCATCCAATGCATCTCCATTGTACCTAAAACAAAATTAGAGTACAAAATGGTTCCCAAACTCATTGGGTTCCATAGTAGTTAGATAAACTACAATATATAGGAAGCACTCCACATAAATATGTGCATATAGATATGAAATTGAATTTCATGCACATCTTAGCCGATTTAGGATTTGGTGGAGTATCCCCTATATATTGGAACTAGAAAGACAAACATGTCATATAATATATATATTAGAGAATATACATGCAAAGCCTTTCAAGAACCAAATGAGATACAATTTGGACAAAAACACCAAGTAAACCAAGAAGAGAGCACACCAAGGTGTGACACAAAAGGTTGTCCAAATTATATCAAAATCCAAATCAACACATGATTGAGGAAAAATCAAATCAACAAATGATTGATTTCAAAACACGTCAACACATGAAGTGTGATATCAGTAGGAATCGAATCAAAACAACACATGATTGATAAGATACCAATTGAAAATAAGATAAAGAAACAAATGCCAATTGAAAGGATCAAATATTGATAGATTGGATAGTGTTCTAAATAAAAACGAATGCTCCCCCAAGATTCATGCATTATCATATTTGCTTTTGAATACAAAATGCATGCACAAGGGATCATTACTCTCCATATTTTATTTACAACACTAAACACTACCAATTTAAAAAAATAGGATCCGTGCAAGAGGCAAAGAAGGCAATAAATAAGACATTTCAACGCAAGAGCCAAAATGAGGATGAACAAAAATATTCTACCACAAATGAGAATAACAATTGTCCAAGGACAATGAGTATAAGGAAATATTTTCCCGGTGAGTAGAGATATCCAAGGTCATCCTCACAAGATAAAACATATGGCAAGGGATAAGAAATAAAAACACCATATTTAAAAAGGTTTGTTGGTAGTTTCAACTATTCGAACCAACCGGCAAAGCCATGGTTAGAATAATATGAAACAAATGGTTTCTCAAATAATATATGGAAATGCATATTAGAGAAAAACCACACCAATCAAACTCACACAAACAAGAGCCAAAGGATAACCAAAATAAAATTTGGAACTTGTTCGAGCCAACATGCCACATAGGAATGAGATAACTCATAATATCAAATCTAAGTGGCAAACCTCAAATGTTCACATTTTTATGAGATTGTAATATGCACATAGCTTATTACTCCCCCATAATGTGATAAATCATTTTGTCCAAGCAAGAGGCAAATAAAACCAACTAGAGAAATTAATGGCCATTGTAGAATTTGAATTTCTCATGAATATGACATACCACACAGTAACTAGATAATATTGAAATATCCATACTAGGTGGTGTGCCTCATGTACACACATTTTTAGGTATGTGAAGTGGACAAAGCATATCACTCCCCAAAATGGGATAGTCCATTAATATCTCAAAGAGCCAAATTAAATCCACACAAGATCCAATAAAGCTCAACACAAAGTTACACATACATGATACACAACTATCACACATCCTTGAATAACAAGACAAGTAGGAAAGTAGCATATATGAAAGGGAGCAAGCAACATTCAATGTATATATGAATTAAATACAAGTTACCGCAAGGAGGAAGCATTGGATATGAGATAAAGCAATATATTCCAATTGACTTGGCTTGAGGAAATACAACCATGAAGATCCCTTAATTCTTCAAAAATAGCCAAGTCACCAATGTTCTCCACCAACACCTATTGATCAAGTTTGAGCTTGTTGGTCCCCAACCAAGTTGGGTGCGGTGACCCAGCACACCACTGCATGTTGTAGTGCGCAAGTCGTTGACATAACACTCACAGAAGTACTTATCCGTGAATATTACATCCTCAGAGTAGTACAACAGAAACATAGCAGGTCCAAGGTAACACTATAGGAATACAACAATATTCAATACAAAATCTTGAGAACCTCCTTTATATAAAAGCAAGTCTCGTACAAATGAAATCCAGAAAAGATCCAATTCGTAGCACAAAGCTGGAGAATAACTCTAGCTCTATTCCTAATCCACTACTGCTGTTGTCACGGCCCTAATCTAGTCCATCTAGAATATCTTTATCTAGGATTTCACTTCCTTCCAAGAGATGTTGTCTCCTCCATTGGCAGTGTGGTCTTTGAGTATGCCATTGACACTGCTATCATTGCCCCTCCATTGCCATGGTTGTCGTCAATCTTTCGTTGGTGAAGTAGCGGTCAACTCCTCCAAGCTCCTCCACATCGACTTGACTTGTGGAAGACCTCCTCGACGCCGTGATGGATATCTGACATCACTCCCTCTGGCTCCAAAAGTCTAAGCAGGGGGTCAAATGGGAAGGGGTGAGTAACAGCGTTACTCAGCAAGTTCAGAATATATAGAGATAAGGTGTTTCATGCACTAGCTACTGCCAAAACCTCAGGTCTTTGGCATAGATGCAAGTTTTTGCAAACATTTCTTCAAAGGATAGATTTTATTCTGAAAACTATGTCCACAGCCTCCACCGGTCTTGTGAATCCAAATGGGACTCCATTCCGGCCTCGATCTCGTAGTTCCATTCCGGGAACACGGTTGTGATATCACAAATTTGATTGTTTGACTCTGCAGAGTTGCATCACTTTACCCAACAGTTGCCTGGCCCTTTATATGCTCTCTTTACACTCCATGAGTGTTATAGCTAAGGCTCAGGACATCCAGCCATGTGGAGCTTCTCCCAAATCAACACACATCCGCCCATTTATGATGCGGTAGGGGAATCATGTTCCACGCATACCCATCACCCCTCCCGAGCTTCCCCACCAATTACCCCGTCAGGCAGGAAGAGCACGCGCTTCCACGTTGTTGGCCGCCGCAACGACACAACCCAGTGTAGGCCTGCCGAGGATATGCGGATGAGAATAGAAGCCTCTGACTGACCCCGCCCATACAAAGTCTGTTGGTTGATGCTTTTACTACGGCGAAAGGATCACTAGAACATGGGTTATTAATTCCTAAGGATATATACCTTCCCATACGATGGAACACCGTACCTATTCATCTTACCATTGTTCCACCGCCAACCAATAGTATATACCACATCATTCGAAAATACTTTTTCTTTTTGATGCAAGTGAAAGGAACGTATAAGTAACTTTGCAAGTACTTTGATAAAAATACATCAAACGGTATGCAAGAATGAACTTGCCTATGATAAAGGTGGCAATTTATGTCCTTCGGGGTTCTAGGGTTTGCGGTAAAACCCCGAGATCTGAAAATAGCAATGTAATCCTGGTAAGGACTACTGGAAACACTGTCAAGATGCTATTATGCATAGATATGAGATGCATCGTAAAATCCCCAAAGATACCCAAGCTCACAAGTGTAAGCTTCGTTTTACTTGACACTTTGATAACTGAAGTGATTTTAGGGGTTAAGGATTAGTTAGTGTTTTTATAATTTGTGGGTTGGTTAAATTACTTTGAATTGTTATGATATCTAGAATTAAGTGTTTACCACTTTTATTGAGGTAAAGAATTTGTTTTATTCAAGTAAATACTTTTTTTTCTTTGCTAGAAAAACAAGATTTGCAATTTTAAGTCATCAATTTTAATGCCTTTAAGAAAACATTCAATTAACATCATGAAGTAGGTATTTATTCAAATTTTATTTACTTTCAAATATTATCAACACAAGAGTGAATGAATTTTAGATGAATTCTTCTTTGTGTGTTTTACCTAGGATGAGTTACAGGACAACCATTTATAGAATGTAATAAAGTTCAAATTATATATTTTGAACTTATTACTCAAATTGATTTTAGAAAATAATTGTTTTTGAAAATAGTTCAATTCATTTCCACTTAAGGATCCTTGAATTTTTGGGGATAATTCAATTCATGTCCACTTAAGGATCTTTGAATTATTCACTCAAGAAAACTTTTTCAATAAATATAATAAAAATCATTTTTGAACTCCTTATAAAGTTTTGAGTTAAAAACATATTTTTAATTTATTTTTAGGAATTTATTTAAATTTTCATTTTTGAATATGAATTGAATTGGATTTGATTAAGAATATTTTGTAAAATTACCAATAGGTCCTTGGTCCAATAGGGTTGAACCAAGTCAGAGACTGGCTCGGGTCCGGTCAACTGACCGAGCCACTCTTCTCTCTCTCTCCCTCGTTCCTCTTCTCTCCTACGACGCCGTTGTCGCCGCCACTACCGCCCTCTGCATCGGCCGACATCCGGTGCTGCTCCGACCTGTCTCCCTCCATTGATTCCCTATTGTTCCTCTGCTGGTTTCGCCCTCATGTGCTAGCAATCGAGCTCGCCTACTCGCGAAACCTAACCCTAGCTTGGCACCACTCGCTCCGGCGACGATCTCCTCCGCCAGCTTCCTATCGCCGCCACCCGCGTGGATTCTCGCCGCCTCACAGCTCTCCCTCGAGCTTTGGTCGTCTTCCCCGACATCCTCGAGCTTTGCTCGCCCGCGCCTCCACGACCTCTGCTTGAGCACGCCGCCTCGACCTCCAGCTCCTCTATCACGATGCTGGCGCCGGCGGGACGGTGCCCTGGTGCAACCCCGGCTCCGCGGTCTGGTGGTGTGGTGCAGTGGTGCTATGGATGCTACTGGTGTTCTGCTGCTGGATATGGTGGTGTGGTGTGGTTGCTGCTGCGGTTACTACTCGGGAAGGCGGTCATGCCGTCACCGCAACCACGGTTGCACGACTCCCTCGTCTACGCCTACTCAAGCTCCTCCTTGCTCTGCCTCGGCTACA
Source organism: Puccinellia tenuiflora (assembly GCA_012064385.1). Classification (NCBI taxonomy): domain Eukaryota; kingdom Viridiplantae; phylum Streptophyta; class Magnoliopsida; order Poales; family Poaceae; genus Puccinellia; species Puccinellia tenuiflora. The sequence continues at coordinate 57,857 of QRDG01000752.1, forward strand.
AATCAACCAGGTGAGTTCACCTCTGTGACCGGCCTTTGTGCCGATGAACTGTGGGTCTGAGGTGTGTGCTCCAGTTCATCCTAGTGATGAACTCCTCCCTCAAGATGTGCTGTGTTCTATGATGCTCCTGTTTGGATGATTTACTTACTCAAGCATCTGCGATACCTAGGGTTCTTAACTCTGACGAACTGAATAAACACTAAACACTGCCAACTGAAGAAATTCAGTTTTAGCCCAGTTCCACCTATTGTTGAGCTTAAACTTGGTAGATGCTTGATGGCTTGCTAGCTTTGCTTGGGAGCTTATTGTTCTCTGCTGAATTTATTTCCATGAATTTGTGCCCATGTGCTTATCAGCTGAGCATGATTTACTCCTGTGGTGCCTCTGTTGAGTGTGCATAGGGTGTAGATACATGTTCAGCATGATCTAGTGCATGTGTTGTGCACTGGTGCTTGCTGGGATTAGATTCATATGACCAGTATGCATAATTTTGTGATGTAAGAATATGGAGATGTATTTCTGGACAGATTTGGTGGTGGTAGCTGATAAGAACAGATGTTGTGCTTGATCTGTTGGCCTAGCCGATGATGCAAAGGCTGAGGCACAGATTTATTAAGAACAGATGCTTGCTAGTGTGTGCTTTAATTCTCTGTGATGATTTAGCATAGCAACTCTATGCAGATCTGAGAGAAATATCTCCTCCCTCTCCCAAAGAGAGTAGCTGCTGTACCCCTCTCCTCTCTTTCCCTCTCATCTAAAGATATGCACCTATGCTATATGAGATTAGGTCCTAGCAACCTGCTGCTGGAGAGAAGCTTGGTCTTCTGGAAAAATGATGATAACCTGCGTCTTGTGGCTAGCCTGCTCCTCCTCACTGCTTGACCTATTTCCTAGTTGTTCTAAAGATTGGGCATGATTTGGTGGTGTTCTTGAGATGCTATGGCTGATATGGAAGAGTATGTTTAGGTGCTGATATAATTGTGTTGATATGAGAAGAGTGTGGTGCGGCTGGTTGTTTCTTTTAATTGTGGGAAATACCATAGAGAGCAAATTCAAATTTTATGTGTGGCAAGCATGTTCTTATATAGGCCTAGCATGAGGATTACTTGGTGTTGAAGTAATAGTAGATATTTTGCTTGTGGATAGACATGTCTAGTCATTGTTCTTATCCCCTTATGTGGCATGCTTATCCTTCTCATGCTTGGTATTATCCTCTTGTAGGATTTATTTTTGGGCATGCCAAGTGGCTTTTGTCACTAGATGGGCTTGTGGGCTAATTCTCCTATATGGGCCTTGGAATATGGATGGTGATCAAGTGGGCTTTGAATTTCAGATTTGTGGGCTTTAATGATTTAACTTTCTTCCTTGGTAATTTAATACTATTGGAGAAATATATGAATGTGGGCTTTCTTGATAGGAACTTAATTAGATTAGAGGGATTAATAGGTTGCCTGAGATATTTATATGGATCAATATTAGTTGCCTTTGTCCCATGTTGCCTTTGTATCTTGCTCAAATGGATCATGTCCCTTGTTGCCTTCTTGTTGTCTAGTTGATCCATGATGTCTCAAATGATCCATTGTTGCCTTTGATTTAATATTGATCCCTCTAATCAATATTTGGGTATTAGGACAAGTTCTTAATATTCCATAATTGAGTTCCAAAATTTAATTGCCTCACCCTTGTGGTGAAGGCAAACATTTTAATTCACAGAAACTTTTCTTTTGCCTTATTTAATTTGAGATGAATTTGGGTTGGTTATATGACCTCCAATTGCTTTATGCATACAAAAATAATTTGCTAACAAGATTGATCAGGCCCTGTTACCAAACTACTTCTATAACACTCAAAGAATTTTAATATCACATGATTTTATTTACTAGAGAAGTTGATAAGAACAAAGTATTGCTTTCTTTCTTTCTTTCTTCTTTTCTGTCTTGTTTTATTTATTTTGCAGGAATTGAAGATTGAGAAGATTGGGAGATAAGAAGATCAAGATTAGTTGAGAAGATCAAGTTTGAATTTAGGCTTCATTTTATTCCTTTGTAAACTTCTTTTCTTTTCATTGAGATATGTAGTTATTCCATAATTGATGTAATATTATTCTTTCAATTCAAATTGTAAAGTTTTCATATGGTCCCATTTGCATGTGTTGTATGCACTTGTATTTTTGGACATTCCCTTTTTATTTGAATTCTTGAAGGTGTATTTATATTTGTGTCAAATTTATATGGTTGATGGATACCTATAGGATGATGTGATAAGATCTTGGATATATGAATTCATGTATAATCATATTGTGTTGAAAGAATGTGATAAGATGAGATTATAACTTGTTGTCTTGGGATTCTTATATGAATAGTTCTAAGATCATGTATGAATGGATGGTGATTTAAGATGGTGAGATATGGATTTGTTAATGTATTGAATATGTGTAAAGATGATAATATATTTATGATAAATTGATGATTTGAGATGAGGAATTAATTCTCATGTGATGATATTGGTGTGAATGTTGTAATAAGATGATAATGGATATAGAATGTTATTGTATGATTGATTTGAATTATATCTTGTCATAATATCTAATTGTGTTCAAAAGTGTTGAAAATTAGGAAAGGTCATGTTTAAAAACCTCGCACCTCGACAATCGACTAATTTGACTAATTAGTCTGTCGAGTGATAACTCTTTTCTTGTTTTTGTGATTTCAATTTAATTTGGTATAAAGCTCATCTCGAAGTTTATTGCACTTGACATGATGATCTAAACCCTAACTCATCGAGTCGAGCGAAACATCGATCACTTTGTCTCCTTTATTTTAAAAGCGCGAAATTTACCCGCATTTTTAGATGCATGCTATGCGAATGCACAAATTATATTTCTACCCTTTCTACTCTCTAAACTACGGGGTATTACATTGGGTCCTAAGAAGTTAGTCACAATAGGCTTGGGAACCCAAATGGTTCTTTTCTTAACACCACTTTGAGTTACCACATATTTGGCAAACACATTGCCAATTCTATCCTTCCCAAGAGAATAAACATCATCAATTATGATAGGGTTGAATGAGGTACCGTTAGTGCATGAGGAAGCAAAGTGACCCTTGCCACGGCAAAGGTAGCAACATTGACTCTTCTCTCTCTTCTTAATAGGCTCCTCAACTTGAGGAGCATTGACTTGAGTCTTCTTGGGAGTTTGCCTTTGTTCAACTCGTGGTTGAGCACGAGATTGAACAAGAGGCCGCTTCCCTAGTTGCTTCTCACTAAGAGGCTTCTTCTTCTTCATTGGGCAATCCCGAACATGGTGCCCTACAAGCTTGCACTTGAAGCAAATGATCTTGGCCGGATTCTTGACTTGTGCTTGGCCCTTCTTCTTCTTCTTCTCAACCTTGGACTTGTTCTTGATGTTGGAGTTGAATCCAAGTCTACTCTTGTCATTAGGGGATTGTTGCACACTCAACATGTTATCAAGTGCATGTTTCCCTTCATGACGTTTTTCCAAGCCTTTCTTCATAGAAGTGGCTTGGGCCTTGAGCTCTCCTCTTTTCTCTACATGGTTAGTGATAACACAAGAACTAGAGGAGGTAGATGCATCATTGTTAGAGCAACAAGGCAAAGAAAGTAATTCATCACATGATGTGCCAACATTACGAGTGGATGAACTACTAGGACTAGCACATGGCAATATAGCATTTTTAGGTAAAGTTGTGCCATTGTCCACATGAGGCTCACAAGATGTTACCTTTGTAGTGATGGCCTCATGAGCTAACTTTAGACTAGCATAGGATGCTAGAAGATCATCATTAGAGCTAGATAGATTTTCATGATTTTCTTCCAACATCCCATACTTGCTAGTTAGCAACTCAAGTTGAGCCCTTAGCTCAACATTCTCCTTCAAAATAGATGCTTCACAAGAAGTGGAGTTAGTAGCACAAGCATCATTTACATTAGGAATAGAAGAAGAAAACTTAGCAAGCTCTTCATTTAATCTAGCATTTTCCTTTTTCTTGACTTTATAATTAGCATGAGCATGGTCACGTTCTTTAATGATTTTAGCAATTATTTCATTATGAGACTCCTCAATAGATTCTAATTTCTCCTCAAGAGAAGCCCGAGTCTCTTGCTCTTCCTCAAGAGCATCTTCTAACGATGCTTTCTCCATAGCATCATCTCTTTCAATCTTACCCTTTTCTTCAAGGCTTGCTTCCAAATACTCAATAGTTTCCCTGCGCTCAACAAGGGCACTCATGATTTCATAGAGGTTATCACAAGCATTTTTTTGAAAGAGCTTTAAGAATCATTATACCTTTATCATGAAGGAGAGCATCATTATTTTCCTCATCATATTTTTCATCATTATTATCATTCTCATTATCATTGCTAGAAGAACATTTAGCCATAAGGCAATGATAGGTGGATGAAGAGGAACAACTAATTTTTGAACTACTCAAGTTCACATCTTGTTGCATAGCAAATTGGGTTTCCTCTACATTATTATTCATGTAAGAGTTAGAGGGAACACAAGCATTTTTATCATGGCAACAAGATAAAGCAAGCATATCATCATTAGATTTATCTAAGCAATTGTTGGATGATATGCAAGGACTATCAACACTAGCATGTATGACATTTATAGTGCTATGTGTGTTTTCGTCCAAAGATGAGGCATTACAACAAGATAGGGATAAAAGATCATCAAGAATGAGCTCACTATCACTATTGCAAAACCTATCACTAATCACCATTACATTGGTTTGTGGCTTACCACATTTTGGTGAAGTAGACAAAGACGAGAGCTCGTCACGGGCGGAGGTGGAGGGAGAGCAATCATCCTCAATAGTGTTGGACACTCCATATTTATCTTGAAGCATGGTCCAAAGCTCATGAGCGTCCCGGAGAGGCATGATTGACTCAAAAACTACAACACTCACAAATTTGCAAAACTCATTAGAAGCTAGAGCATCTAGATATAAGTTTTTCTCATCCTCTAAAGTCGTACTTTCGTAATCCTTTGGAGGAGAAAAACCTATATCTAAGATACGTTCAATATTGGGGTCCAAGACCCGTAAGTGACTAAGCATATGAGTTTTCCAAACATTAAAATTTGTGCCTTTGAATATAAACAAGGGATCGTGCACTAATCCCCTAAACGACATCTTTACTCCCTAGGCGGTAAAGCCAAACAAGAGAGACGAGGATCTAATACCAATTGAAAGAACAAACGATGTCCCGAGATGTCGCCTAGAGGGGGGGTGAACAAGCGATTAACACTTTTTCAATTTAAGGGCTTGATAATTGCGGAATAAAACTAAGTGTTTAAATTAACAAGCCAACAACCTAAATTACTAGGTTTCCTATGTGCACCAACAACTTATGCTAAGCAAGGCAAGCAACAAGGTGATAGCAAGATAAAGAACTTCAAGCACGAAGGCTATCACAATGTAAATTGCATAAGTAAAGCTCGGGTATAGAAATAACCGAGGCACGCGGAGACGAGGATGTATTCCCGAGTTCCTCCTTGTTAAGGGAGTACGTCTCATTGGAGGGGTGTGAGCTCGCCACAAGAGGCCTACTCAAGATGCCACAAAGGCCTCACCCTATTCTCCGATGAACCGCACCCAAGGGTTTGGTTCACCTTCCACTATCGGAATCCTTCGAGGCGGAATCCGGAGCCTTTACAACTTTCTTGGGCACACACCCACAACTCAATTTGGAGCTCCCAAAAATGTGCCGAAGCTTCACAACTTGAAGTCTTCGCGGCACCTCCAAACCGTCTAGGGTACACAATGCACCCAAGAGGCACAAAGCTCTTGGGAACACAATGCACCCAAGAGTAACAAGCTTCTCAACCTTCAACTTCACGTATCACCGTGGAGAGAGCAACCCGATGCAACTAATGCAAAAGGCAAGAACACACTAAGTGGTCAAATCCTTCACTCTCAAATTCCAACCAAGCAACAAATGCTTTGGGGGAATAAGAGAGGAAGAACAAAGAGGATGAACACAAAGCAACCTCAAAATCTAGATCCACTAGGTTCCCCTCACTTAGAGGAGAAATTGATTGGTGGAAAGGTAGATCTAGATCTCCTCTCTTGAATCCCTAAATTTGGGCAAGAATCATTGGAGGGATTGAGAGGAATCAAGCTCACAAGGTTAGCAACAATGAAGGAGAGAGGAAAATAAGTGAGCAGCACGCCCTTGGGGAAGAAGGAGGCTATTTATAGCCTCCCCCAAAAACTAGCCGTTATGGCCTTCTCGGACCGGAGACTCCGGTGTAAGTGGGCCGGAGACTCCGGTCTGGGCCGGACATTCCGGCCAAGCCCCGGCCTTCTTCCGGACTGGCACCAGAGACGCACCACACAAGAGACAAAGCGGGAGGGCCGGAGATTCCGACTCCGGCATGCTGGAGACTCTGACGATGAAGCGGACAAGGCTGGAGATTCCGGGTCCTTTGGGTCGGAGACTCTGGTGAGACCAGAGACTCCGGACCATCTCCGGTGTACCTCTGGGCACACAACAGGGGCGCACCACACTTTGGCATAAAACATCGAAAAACACGGGACCGGAGATTCCGGGTCCTTTGGTCCGGAGACTCCGGTGGGACCGGAGATTCCGGACCATCTCCGGGGTAGATCCAAACAAAAAAACAGAACCCCACAACTTTTGCAATCGAACTCCGTTTTCGATAATCTTGGACTCGTTGGAATCGTCACAACGAGCACAACAAGAATATGCAGAGAAACATCATCGTCCAACAATATCTTATAAAAATAAATGGGGAAAGGTAAAAGCTCCTTTTCGCAAACTGAAAAAGCCGTATCTTTTGCAATTGAAGTACGAATGACGTGAAACCAATTTTGTTAGAAAGAGGACAACAAATTCTACCCTTGGAAATGGCAAATAAGCAATGGATATTTTGAAAAGAAATGGAAGAGATAAATCTTCCGCACGGATGAACTGGCAAAATCTCCAATACCGAAACCACAATAGAAGCCGCAAATGAAAACCGTTTTCGGTGAACTTAGCCTTGTCATGACGAGCACGACAAGCACCAGGACCACACCATGATAAGAGACAAATAAGAACCAATAAAGATGATTGCATGGATGCAAAGGCTTGTGCTCTCTACGACGATACGATCACGATATTCGGTCGAGAGCCCCTCTTGATAGTACGACTATCTATCCTATAACCCGGTCTCTCAACTAACATCATGAGACCGGTAAAATAGAAACCCTATCAATCCACTTGAGGTCGATGAACATGATCTTCGTCTCCTCAAGGCGAACCACCTTTCTTCATTGCGCTTCGCTTGGTGAAGATTCACATGATGCTCCCCCATACACCAAGATGGGAGAAGCACTCCTCGGCATATCTTCACATGGACTTGAGTGTTGATCAACACGCACTAAGCCTTGATCAACACATACTTTTCTTCCCTTAGCCTTGATTCCAACAAATGAAGATCAAGCAATGAAAATGGACACACCTACAAATATAGCTCAATACAAACATTAGTCCATAGAGATTGTCATTAATTACCAAAACCACACATGGGGGCAACCATGCACTTTCAATTAGTGCAAGATAATTTCAGCCCACATATGTACTTTTCAACATATAAAAGCTTCTCCTCCATGGTGTGAATAGGAGAATTCAAAAATAAAGTAGGACTCTCATGAGTAAAAGTACCAACACAAATAGCAAGTATATCATTTTTATCCTCACATAAATTTGTAACAACTTCTAAACATTGAGGATTATCAATAAGCGTAGGACCATCATCTAAAGCATTATCATATAGCATATTTAAACAACACTCCTCATTATCATCAATAAGTTCACTAGTAGCATCATTAAAAAGTAAAGGAGCATTATTAGTTTCATCATAATAGCATGGGTTATCATATATAACAAAAGATTCTTGAGTTTGAGTGCTACTATCAAATGTTGATGGTGAAGTTGGGAGATCCAACTCTTCCCCAAGCTTAGGTTGGAACATATCCATTTCAATCTCCTCTTCACATTCTTCCTCTTCCAAGCTTATGTTTTCATCATCCTCTTCCTGCAAAATATTAGTACTTTCCATAGAAGCAAGAATTCTTTCTTTAACATAAACATTGTCACTAAATTCTTTTTTGCAAAGTTGGAGAATAATAGAAATTTGTACTTTCATTACACGAGCTTCATGACTAGTTGTAAGAAATTTATCAATAAGAGAGTCTATCTCATGGGCTCCAACATAAGCAATATATTTCTCAACTTGTTCTATATCAGGGCATGAAAATTTATCTTCACGATAACAAGAAATTATAGGATCACTATTATACTTGCATTGATAGTGGGAATGTTTAACAGCTCTTCTATTGCAACAAGTTATATCATGTAATTCACAAAACTGAATAGCCATTTTGTGAAGAGCTTCAAGCAATTTACAAATTCTTGTTCCCTCTTCGGTTGATTCATATTCAAAGTAGGTTTCCATATTTTAACATAACCATTAGGCATAGACATTCCAGAAAGTTTCTCCATCTTTTTTTTGTGTTTTGATATATAAAACTGAAAATAAAACTAAACTAAATGCAAAACTGAAAGTAAATATAAGAAAAACTCACAACCAAACAAGTTAAAGAGGAAAACCTCCCCAAGCTTAGACGATTGCAAGATGTAAAACAAACAAAAAGAAATGCAGAACTGAAAATAAATATCTAGTGCAAACAAGAATAAAAACTTAAGCGCTACACTCCCCGGCAACGGCGCCAGAAAACGTCTTGATACCCACAAGTATAGGGGATCGTTGAAATCTTCAATGTGTAAGTATTAGTATCGATCCCACGAGGAGTAGAAGGTATAAGTATTTATCCTCTCAAATAAGAGTGTCACTTCTCTTATTATCTATGCACTATACAAACTAAAATGATTAAATGATGCAAGTGTTTTTGGGTTTTTGGTGTAGAGTTTGCAATAAAGTAAAACGCTGAAAATAAAATATGACAAGTAAAAGCTCTCAAAGAGAGAAAGCCCAATCCTCTATGCAGCAAGACGACAAGCTTGAGTGGTGTGTTTCTTATAGGTGGAAAACATTCCCAAGAGATACATAGATTTCATGGCATAAATATTTCTAGAACAACAAGGTAAACATTTTGTCAAGTTTTAATCTTCTTTGGACGAAGCCATAATTAGGTGTAGTTAAATAAATAAACTAAACCCCTTATGATGGATCATGTGGCCAAGTAAATGACTGCACAAGAATTATTAAGACATAAATTCCCACCATAGCATTACACTCTAAGGTCCCCGATATAAATCCCCTCCTAATGTAACTTCATGTATTAGGCCAAGGTTTACATGTCCTCATAGGTCCTACCCATTCCATCACACTAGTGTGATAGCACCTTCATGCATTACTCAATATATGGTGCACTTCATACATTGTACATCAAGACAATCATTAAAGATAAAAACTTGACCAAATACTCAACACAAGTTAAGTGAAAATTATTGCCAATCCATCCTATGCCCCCAGGAACATGAGAGAACTACTCACAACGCGAAGACATGATATGATTCAATGGTATAAGTGATACAACAAAATCTGAAAATGTAATCTCCCCACAAAACAATGACAAGTAGCAATTCACAAGCATGTAGAATAGTACTTAGACAATAGCTAGGGTTCGAACGATCTCAAACTATGAGGAGGATGAAGTGGATCATGAAGATGGTGATGGAGATGGTGTTGGTCTTGACGGTGGTGTTGATGGAGAGTCCGGAGGGGGGATGGAGGAGCCTTCCGGAGGTGATTCCGGCGGCGTTCCCCCCCCCCCTCCGATCTTCTCCGGCGGCAGCCTTATGTCTCCTGTTTCTTGGTTTTGTGTTTCTCCGCCGCCTTCTCGCGAAACTCCTCGGGGGACTATTTTTATAGTCGGTTTTAGGTCAAGACGAAGCCACGAAGATGAAAACGGACGGCATCGGAGCCACGAGGCCCAAGATGGGGGGTCCCACACGGCCGAGGAATCTGGCCACATGGGCCCACCTCTTTTGGCCCTCGGGTCTCCGTTTGTTCGCTTCCTTCGCTCCTACGCTTCGTTCCTTCCAAAAAATGACCCCCGCAAAATATTTGGTCATTTGGACGTCGTTTGGGTCCCTGAAACATCAAAATATAGAAAATAGGGTTTTCTGCCAGTGCAGGGTTAATTCCAGAAAAATAGGAAAACTGTGAAATCTTCCCAAAAATCCTTATAAAACAATGATATAACCCTTATATGATGCTAATATGATTGAAATATGAGTATTATAATGCAAAGTTCATGTATGCATTTTACATGCATCAAATGTGTACATGGATGAAAATAATACTTAATCCAGCCCACAAGGCCATAAGCCCATAGCCCAAGGACTTCTATCTCCTTTCATCCTTTTTACTAGTACAGATTCTCACGCATGACACGAGTAGCCCCCATCATTCCAACGCCTCCACGTTTTTGCCTCCCGATTCCCCACCCATGGTCTAACCTAGCCACCAACGCGCCGCCTCTCCTTCTCCCCCGTCGTGCGGCAGCACCTGAAGCCGAAGATCCTTCTCCTCATCCCAACGGACGACCGTGGCCGAGGCTCCTCTTCACACAGCCGGGGAATGGTGGCGATGGCCTGCAGGCGACTCTCCTTCTCTCCATCCCGGCCAGCAACGACGGCGGTAGCCAGGACCGGACTCTCCTTCCCTCTACCCCTACGGGCGGCTCTAGCGGTGACACTACAGCCAGCACATAGCTTTGTCCGTCGATTCTGTCTTCCGTTTTGATTGCAGGTCAATTCGGTCTAAACCGAAGACCGAACCGAAATCTGGGTAGACCGAACTCCTCGGTTTTTAGTTTTCCAAATGACCGATCGGTCTCCATATTTTCATAACCGAATTTCTTCAAAACCCGAAGAACCGACCCGATCGGTTCGGTTTAACCGAACGGCCACCCCTAGCCGGCGCCGACTCCGACGCCGACTCCGACCCCGACGCCGACTCCACCAACGGAAAGCTCTACCACGACATCGTCTTCAAGTACCGCCACAACGCCGGCATCGACGTCGCCGAGCCCTGCACCATGATCGGCCGACCCTGTCGTGCTGGAAGTGGACGACGACGAGACGGCTGTTTGAGCATCGTTTCGTTCGACGGTCGATTTGTGGCCGCTTTTGATCGCCAAATTGTGGCTATTTGCCAAACTTGTGGCATCTTTTGTTGCCAAACTTGTGGCTATGTGATGATCGCCGAACTTGATCGCCAATTTGTAGCGGGAACATGTTTTTTCAGAAAAAAACGACTTGGGGGGGTGACTGGGAACCGGGGCCTCCCTAAGGCTCGGGGAGCGCCGACGGAAGGGCCAAAAAGCCATCACCGGATACCCTGGGGGGCCAACGGCTGGAGATGGTCTTAAAGCATCTCTAGCAACGACCGAAAAAGGTGGAACCGAAAACCGCATTTTCGGTTCATGTTTTGGCTGTTTTAAGGGTTGAAAAAGCATGTGGTAGAACAGAGCCTGCAAACCTAAATTGTATAACCGAATATTCTGTATATTCCTCTCACCGTCTTCTTCCTCACCCCGTTCTCAGACGTTGCTATTCCCCACCCCGTTCGCAGGCCGCTCGCCCTTCGCCCCGTTTGCCACGTCGCACAGCCCCTGACGTCCACCTCCCACAGCCACCATTTCCGGCGAGGCAAGAGCGGCCGCATCTGGCGCGGGCCACCGTTTCCGGCGAGGCAAGAGCGGCCGCATCTAGTGCCTCTTTGCTCCGTCGCTGCATCGATCCATTCAGGAGCTAGCTAGTAGAGCTAATCGATGCATCCATTCAGGAGCTAGCAGCTAGCTATCCGTGCTGCCGCCGCTGCCGCTCCTCACGCCCGCCGCCACGACGTGCCCACGGATGCTCTTGGAGCCCCCTGCGTCAGGCCGCTCCTGTTTCCGCGGATTCTAGCGAGTTTGACGAAAAAACGGCCGGATTCCGGCGAGAGTGGTTTTCAGGCCACTCTCGGTTTGACCGCAAAAACTGCACATTCTCGGTTTCGAGGGGAAAATTTCCCTGCACCTGAAAATTATTGCCAATCCATCCTATGCCCCCAGGAACATGAGAGAACTACTCACAACGCGAAGATTTGATATGATTCAATGGTATAAGTGATACAACACAATCTGAAAATGTAATCTCCCCACAAAACAATGACAAGTAGCAATTCACAAACATGTAGAATAGTACTTAGACAATAGCTAGGGTTCGAACTATCTCAAACTATGAGGGGGATGAAGTGGATCACGAAGATGGTGATGGAGATGGTGCTGGTCTTGACGGTGGTGTTGATGGAGACTCCGGAGGGGGGATGGAGGAGCCTTCCAGAGGTGATTCCGGCGGCGTTCCCCCCCCCCCCTCCGATCTTCTCCGGCGGCAGCCTTCTGTCTCCTGTTTCTTGGTTTTGTGTTTCTCCGCCGCCTCCTCGCGAAACTCCTCGGGGGACTATTTTTATAGTCAGTTTTATGTCAAGACGAAGCCACGGAGATGAAAACGGACGGCATCGGAGCCACGAGGCCCAAGATGGGGGGTCCCACATGGCCAAGGAATCTGGCCGCGTGGGCCCACCTCTTTTGGCCCTTGGGTCTCCGTTTGTTCGCTACCTTCGCTTCTACGCTTCGTTCCTTCCAAAAAATGACCCCCGCAAAATATTTGGTCATTTGGACATCGTTTGGGTCCCTGAAACACCAAAATATAGAAAATAGGGTTTTTTGCCAGTGCAGGGTTAATTCCAGAAAAATAGGAAAACTGTGAAATCTTCCCAAAATCCTTATAAAGTAATGATATAACCCTTATATGATGTAATATGATTGAAATATGAGTATTATAATGCAAAGTTCATGTATGCATTTTACATGCATCAAATATGTACATGGATGAAAATAATACTTAATCCAGCCCACAAGGCCATAAGCCCATAGCCCAAGGACTTCTATCTCCTTTCATCCTTTTTACTAGTACAGATTCTCACGCATGACACGAGTAGCCCCCATCAGTCCAACGCCTCCACGTTTTTGCCTCCCGATTCCCCACCCATGGTCTAACCTAGCCACCAGCGCGCCGCCTCTCCTTCTCCCCCGTCGTGCGGCAGCACCTGAAGCCGAAGATCCTTCTCCTCATCCCAACGGACGACCGTGGCCGAGGCTCCTCTTCACACAGCCGGGGAATGGTGGCGATGGCCTGCAGGCGACTCTCCTTCTCTCCATCCCGGCCAGCAACGACGGCGGTAGCCTGGACCCGACTCTCCTTCCCTCTACCCCTACGGGCGGCTCTAGCGGTGACACTACAGCCAGCACATAGCTTTGTCCGTCAATTCTGTCTTCCGTTTGATTGCAGGTCAATTCGGTCTAAACCGAAGACCGAACCGAAATCTGGGTAGACCGAACTCCTCGGTTTTAGTTTTCCAAATGACCGATCGGTCTCCATATTTTCATAACCGAATTTCTTCAAAACCCGAAGAACCGACCCGATCGGTTCAGTTTAACCGAACGCCCACCCCTAGCCGACGCCGACTCCGACCCCAACTCCGACCCCGACCCCGACCCCGACTCCGCCAACGGAAAGCTCTACCACGACATCGTCACCGAGTACCGCCACAACGCCGGCATCAACGTCGTCGAGCCCTGCACCACCACCGGACGACCCTGTCGTGGTGGAAGTGGACAACGACGAGCCGGCTGTTTGAGCATCGTTTTGTTCGACGGCCGATTTTGTGGCCGCTTTTGATCGCCAAATTGTGGCTATTTGCCAAACTTGTGGCATCTTTTGTTGCCAAACTTGTGGCTATGTGATGATCGCCGAATAGGATCACCGAACTTGATCGCCAATTTGTAGCGGGAACATGTTTTACAGAAAAAAAACGACTTGGGGGGGGGGGTGACTGGGAACCGGGGCCTCCCTAAGGCTCGGGGAGCGCCGACGGAAGGGCCAAAAAGCCATCACCGGATACCCTGGGGGGCCAACGGCTGGAGATGCTCTTAAAGCATCTCTAGCAACGACCGAAAAAGGTGGAACCGAAAACCGCATTTTCGGTTCATGTTTTGGCTGTTTTAAGGGTTGAAAAAGCATGTGGTAGAACAGAGCCTGCAAACCTAAATTGTATAACCGAATATTCCATATATTCCTCTCATCGTCTTCTTCCTCACCCCGTTCTCAGACGTTGCTATTCCCCACCCCGTTCGCAGGCCGCTCGCCCTTCGCCCCGTTTGCCACGTCGCACAGCCCCTGACGTCCGCGTCCCACGGCCACCGTTTCCGGCGAGGCCAGAGCGGCCGCATCTGGCGCGGGCCACCGTTTCCGGCGAGGCCAAAGCGGCCGCATCTGGCGCCTCTTTGCTCCGTCGCTGCATCGATCCAATTCAGGAGCTAGCTAGTAGAGCTAATCGATCCATCCATTCAGGAGCTAGCGCAGCTAGCTATCCGTGCTGCCGCCGCTGCCGCTCCTCACGCCCGCCGCCACGACGTGCCCACGGATGCTCTTGGAGCCCCCTGCGTCGGGCCGCTCCTGTTTCCGCGGATTCCAGCGAGTTTGACGAAAAAACGGCCGGATTCCGGCGAGAGTGGTTTTCAGGCCACTCTCGGTTTGACCGCGAAAACTGCACATTCTCGGTTTCGAGGGGAAAATTTCCGTGCATCTGAAAAAAGTTTTTCAGTTCGACCAGTTTTACAGTCTCTATTCTGTCTTTTTTTTTTTTTTCGCGCAACCCGTATCAGACGGTTATTTTTTCGGTTCCGCGCTTTTACGGCCACTGCTGCTCTTAGTACATATGTCCATCATCTCACGAAACGGACAACATTTCAGGGGTGCCGGACATATTCTCAATCGAAAACACTGTCAGGTAGTCTTAGGAACGTACTGGTTGTAACGATAATAATACGGCGAACCGAGTGCCAAGTTAGCATGCGCACCGTGTTGCGATCCACGTGGATATATATATACAGGGTAACGATCAGGTCGGATTTGATAAGATCGGTCGACAAGATGGAGAGTAGCGCTGCTTCCACCGCCGCACCCGCACCGGTTCTCAATGTGATTCGATCCTTTACAAACAAAAAAATGATTCGACCGTTTGGGCGCTTGACGCCACAAGTACCGAACCGAACGCCGTGGAAAGTTGCACCGTCACCTACATCGAAGCAGACCGATCATATCGAAGAATATTAGTATTCCCTGGACCAGGAGATCGTGAAACGTGTGGACCTCTTGTGGCTGGCACTAGTATATCTGTATATGGACGGATGTAGACTTCAAGCTCTGAGCACCTGTTCCGTTTTGAAATGTTAATTGTCGTGTTTCTTAGACTTAAAAAAAAGGGAAGTGTATACTCCTCCCTATGCTTACATACGGATTGCAATTGCATTACTAAGCCCCTATTTGGGAGCTCTGTATTTTTAAGTATTTCAAGAATACTTCGGTTAACAGAAGTACTGAAGTATTAAATACTTTAGCTAAAATTGTAGTTTTATATATTTTAATATTTAAAATTGCACTATTTTTTAAGTATATTACCTCTTTTTTCAAAACTAAAGTATTCCTTCGTCAAGCATAGGAATGCATTTCGAATACTTTGATTTTAAAAATACTTTGTTGCCAAAGTAAGCCAAACTGTTTTTAAGAAACACGATACAAACGTATACTCACCCATAGTAACGTATGCACGTATGAGCATCCTGAGAGACTCAGTCGGTGGTTCGGGTTTTGAGAAGGACGAAGTTGCCATATGCGCTTCGCTATCGACGAAACCACCATCTCCCACTGAAAGAACATATTCAGTCTGTATGAGACACATGTGTCAAATTTAGGGTTTGAACTCTGGTGTGTTGGGTCCTTGGCACCCTTCTAACCATCCAATCAACATGTTGGTTCACACATTGGTATAATTATTCTATTGACTCGTATCACATCAATTAGTAAAAAAAAACTGTTTATCAAAGTCTTGTAGTATTATCCAATAAAACAAGAGTAAAATGCTTATGCCATCTATCAAGTTGTCACTCATGAGCCCATTGGCCACTAATTTAGAAATTGTATCAATTTGGTCAGAATGCTGATCACTCTGTCAGCGCAGCATTAAGATGTTGACGTGGTTTGCCCTCATAAGCGGCAATTTGATAGACCGCGGACGTGTTAGTTTACCAAGTTGTCAAATTTATCAAAGTAGGAGTGGAAGAAATGTTTTATGCACATGTAGGCCCCGCTTGATTTGTTGTTTTCTTTTCCGGCCGGAAGAAAACGACAGATTCCCTTTGTAAATAATACGGACCTCCCGATCTCCACGCGTAAACGACATTCCAAGCAGGCCCATAGTCAGGGGAGGAGCTAAAGGTTGTTACCCGGGTGCACAGGACCCCGGGTAAAAAACGAAATTCTTTGTAAATTTGCAGTTTTTTCATCACATATGCAGCCCCCTAAAAATTGTATTTTATGTGTTGTGCACCTTCTATGTACCCTGGTTTCAAATGCTGTAACTCCGCCACTGCCCATAGTAGTTCATTGATAAGATATGCAAATAATTGTGCAGTTTCCAAACTCGATAAACAGCATGCATTAAAACCTATAGCATGGAGATAAGGTTATGAATCTTTTCTTTATTATCGAGGAATTAATTCACTGCCTATCCAAATATCCAATTCATATTCTTCATGTTTACAAGCGCGCAGGTCGGTTTAGCCGGAAACTTTTCTTTGGCCACAAACAATCGAGACGCAGCATAGCAGCAGGCAAACCCCGCGTCAACAGTCAACAGCCCCGCACCTCTCCACCAATAGGACACCATTCGTGGCTTCGTGCGCCGGCGGTTACCAAGACGTTCCCACTACAGCCAACCTCGGCGTCCCCAACGCGGCGACCTGCTCTGCTCCACCCCCGAGCTGGGCAGCAGAGCTCGCATGATCCCGCGAGAGACCCGCCACTGAGGGAGCGAGCGAGAGCGATGTCCGTGGCGCCATCATCGCGCGGCGGCGGCAAGGCCGCGCGGCGCCACCCGGCGGGGCGCGGGAGGCGGCGCGGCGCGGTGGTCCTTCTTTACCTCGCGCTCGCGTACGCGGCGGGGCTGCTCGTGTTCGTCTTCGGAGGCGGCGATTCCGTCGACGGCGGCGACGGCCGCGCGGGCGTGACGGTGGCGTCGTTTCGGGTTCCCACCAACAATATCTGGATTTTAGGAAGCAGTGAGAATTCACGACCATTTCAGCGCTGAGAACCACGGCAAGGAAGCACTCGAGCAGATGAAAGGTGCAAAAGGTAAGAGGGCAGCTCCTGTTGACAAACTCGAAGAGCTGCTGTATGCACACATTGCGCTTGCTGAAGATCTGGGGTACCTCGACGACGAGACGAAGAAGAGGTGCGTTGTCAGGAGCAAGAGTGAGGTGGAGGCCAAGGCAGATGCTACGCTGAACTTAGACTCGTGAAGCTGCATAAAAAAAATTAGATTAGGTTAGGTCATCTATGTTTCGAACAGTTAAAGCTATCTTCGTTTTGCTTGATCTTTGGGTTGCTTGTCCAAGTTGGCGGTAACCTGAAGAATCTATGCTACAGTTATGTATTGAACCTTTATGTCACGATGAAGCTATGCCATCTTTCTATGTCGTGCCATGGAAAATGTATATTCTTTCAAGTTTGTACAGAACCTGGTCATGTTAGACATAGTTTGTAGCTAACTAGATTCGAACGGCGCGGCTCGCCGCGCATCGCTTGTTGGTTCTTTTAATTTCTTGCCCGTGGTTATCACGTATTATACAATTATTAAAAAAATAGCTTTTATTGATATGTATACGCAAAACAGGACAGTTTAGAAAGTGGGGCTTGCCGTGCATCACCTGTTAATACTAAAAATATTCTGCCCGTGGTTCTCATGTTCAAATAAAAATATGGTGACACAATGAGAAACATCGACAACATACAACATGTCTGAAGTAAATATAATTTACAAAGTAACTCAACAGTCTTAATGTAATACATGGAATAGTGATCACAAGGAGTATCATGTTTGCTCTCTGTGGTAAGCATTAAACAATCAGATATGGATCCTACTACATTGACAATTGATAGGAGGATGATTTTTTTCTCAAACAGCAATTTAATTTACTTAAAAGGTAATAGCTTCAACACATGCAAAGAGATTTTGCAACACAACAAAAAGAGATTGACAGTTACATATATTTAAGTTCAACATGGAGAGGCATCCACCTGTAAGATACTACATAATTGAGATAGAAAGACATTTGACTTCGACAAAATATGCTGGAACCCCGCTTCCTCTTGTCTATTTGAGGAGGGCAGGCTCGTCTATATCAGGTGCATGTGAAAGAAACAAAGACGATTCTACAAAGAAGCATAGTAATTTAGTCAGACCGTCAAAATGCATAAAACAGTTCTACAAAGTGACAGCAGAAGATTGGTATACATTTTAGTTTTCTACATGCCATGTCTCCATAGAAAAGAAGGCTCCACGTTATAGAGGCAAACAATCAAGTCATTGCTACTTATGGGTAGAGCTTTTATTTTTTAATTTAGTCCATCAAAACTATATCCGATAGAACTCGTTGTCAAAAAATGGAAAGTTTGCAGACCTGAAAGTGCTTGTACCACCTAATACTAATTAAAATATCAAACTGGAACTAACAATATGAAGGTTTTAGTGATTTTCATCTGCAAAATAATGTCCCACGCAGTAAAATAGTGCCTGAAAGGAACAAATTAATACAATTAAGCTGGAAGAAAAGGAGGCTTTGACCTGAAGGTCAATACAATTAAGCTGGAAGAAAAGGAGGCTTTGACCTGAAGGTTAATACAATTAAGCTGGAAGAAAAGGAGGCTCTGACCTGAAGGTGTACCCGTCTCATCTTGTCAATCTTTAACCCGGACCTTACAAAAGTTACTGAAAAGAATGGGCAATACCAGATGTCGAGGACAAAAGAACTGAGATAATTTTAAGAAACAAAGGCCAGTTCCAACATTATTGTGGAAAGAAAAACAAAGATAAGAAATCTTGCAGTAAAATAGAATGTGAACATTTCTGTTCAGAGACCCCAAATTCAAAACATAGATGACTTTATGTGTTGAGAAAACATAATATTTGTTTTATTGAATGTGGCCTGAAAATTTTACAATCCTGAATACGATAGCATTAGGACTTGGAACACTTCTATGGTGGATATACTCAGAACTGCTCTATCGACAAAGCATGATAAAGCATACATTACAATAGCCTTAAAGTTCTTCAACATACTAATTAAATCAAAAGGAAAAAACCAACATTTCCTCCCTTTTACACCAATTTAATACTAATGAAACAACAAAAGGTCAAAGTTATGCCATTAATTGACATGCAACAAAGGAAATTCAGAAGGTAGTGAACAAATTAAATCATCAACCTCCTGTTTTGAGCTGAGGACCAGAAAAATAATTTCACCCTCAACCTACACACCAAAAGCAACTATTTAACTTGTAAACAATACATCATAGAACTGTATCCTAGGAAAAGGACAGCCCGAACTCATTTCCAAATGATGGGTTACACAAAAATAACTAATCAGAACCCAGCACTACTAACTCAAGGCATCCAGATGCAATCAAAGAACATACCACATCAGGACTTGCAGAAAGAACGCACCACTGTCACAGATTTAACAAAAGACAATCTAGGAATAAACAATTGACACAAGAAAATATATTAAGGAGACATAGTTAACCTGAATATGAAGTAGCCAGCAGCAATATGATAGTGCCACTGGCATATTCTTGGAGATGGCACTCATTCTTGCAACTCGTGATATGTGAAACATCACAATAAACACAAATAAATTGAAACAATAAGCACCTAAATCATGAGCATGATACTGCTGCAGCAAGCAAGTGACAACATGCTAGTGACATTAATCATATGAGAATAAGAGAGGGAATGAGCTCACGATTGTTAGCGGGATGCAGTTATGCGAGCGGAGGTAATGTCACACACATGCTAAGACGATATTTACAATATCAGTAACATATTTAAAGGAGGGCTCGCTATTTTAAACTAAAGGCCTTGGCCCGGACTTTCTAAATAAAGTGAGAGTCACCATACATAAAGGAGGGCTCGCTATTTTGAACCATCGAACCAAGAAAGCTGAAGTATTAATTGATGGCATTGCAGTTACCACTACACAAAGTTGAATTATAGCAACCAAGTTATATCCATAAACAACAAATATGTTGTTTATCTATCTTTGATTATTCCCTGTAGATGAATGTAGCTTCAAAATTATCTTCTTTAGAAGACAATAGCATTAAAGTTCAGAATGCTTATATTAATCAAAAGACTCATAATTTGCTTTCTCGCCTGAGCTTGACGATATCCACTTACTCATTAAACCTCTGGAGGAAATAGATCATAAGAGCATGGCAAGAAAGGTAGTTCCGAATACAAAAATAGTGGGAAGCGACCATCTGTTCCTGGAAAAAAAAAATGTCAGGTGTGTGTTAATATCATAGGAAGGAACCAACAGAGTAAACAGGAAGACAGATAAAATATAAGGCAGACCGTGGTCCATTTGAAAGCAAAGCAGTACAAACATAAGGCAGCACCAGACAGGTAAAACATATATAGAAAACGAACACATGCAGCAATTTATAGGCCCACATTATAGTGCTATAGCATATGATGTGTATAGTAGTCGTATCTAGGTCCATATAACACATACGAACATAGATATAGTAGTAAATACACATAGTTTTGTTCACCCATCTAAATTGGATACGGTAGACATGAATGCTATTGCCAACCACAACTAAATAAATTTCAGAAAAAGATGGTGAGTAAGCAACTGGAGCATGAACATTACATGGATTGATCTACATGTAATATTCACACATGATAAGCCAAACGATAAATGGAGGGTAGTTGCCGAGAAGAAGCAAGCGTCAGTGCAAGACGCAGGCCATGATGTTGTTCCCTTCAATCCTTGTAGGCATGGAAGGAGGCTCCTGGAGGGGAAAAAATATAAGAAAGGGCGGAACATAAAAAGATGATAATTATAACACCTTAAGAAATGTACTCATTTGCGACCACTAAATGAACATATTTTCGTTTATCATCATTTTTTTACCGGCTTCAGCTAGAATTGAGAGAATATAGCATAAAGTTCTTCACCTACCCATGTGTTACGCCAATGGATGCAAGAAGTGTAATGATGTGCACGATTAATTAAGTGTGCAGCATGCCACTACCCGAGCAAGCTAAATTTTCAGAAATGAACCCAAAACTCACACATAAGACACCAAAAACCACTTCCACTCTACAGTTATGTAGTGATAATCCAACAGGTAAAATAGGATGTAAAACACTACGTGGGGAAATTATAGGATGAAGTCCACATAACATCAACGAACACACCAATAGAATTAACTTGCAGTCACTTACAAATAGAAAATCCATATTGATAAATAACTAATGCAGTTGCAGATGGAAAAAGTAACAGAAAGATTCAGGCTCTATAGCCAAAAACATTCTTGCTGCTTCTCCCTCGCAAAATTTAGAATTAAAATTTAAGCTCCAGTGGCAAGAAAGCAGGTAAACTACAGGTCAGCCTAATGGGTAAGTTACTTGCTGATATCACATATCATAGAAAATCTCAAATTATGGGTCATGCATGCTGCATATATAATTTGAAGGTTAGAAACCATAAAAAGCACCAAATGCAGTTCAGTAGCAATTCTCAGATTAGTTTTTCCTAAAGATAACAAATTAATAAAGTATTACATGCATTCAGGAAAAGAATGTACCAGGCCGCATCGCATCACACAAGCATGTTATAGAATTCTTAATTGCACCACACGGATACAGTCTGCAATACAATACTGGACAAATATCACATATTACCGCTACCATAAATTGGGGAAATTTCAGTGTTTGGTGCTTCTATGAAACAACAATTCAGCTACTGAATGTACCTTGGCCTCTCTCAATGATTCCATCCCCAAAATGGTTGAAAGCTATAGTGAACTGCATTGTCTTGTCTTTCACATATCTAATAGAGGAACACTCAGAAACAATAAAAGATGGAAAATAAGTTGCTAGATAGACATGATCGGACTTTTAGTTCAGTAAATACCTGGGCATTAGCTCCAGAGGATATAATAAATTTGCAAAATGGTTATTTCAGAAATCCATAACACACTTATGCAACAGCAAATATTCCTGAGAATAAGAGGCATGTTGGAGCAGCACCAGGCATAGGCGGCGGGTCGTATAGAAGATCGACTGTGGTCTTTGCCTCAAACGGTTGGGAACTCGCAGACCCAATTTTCCTGCAAGTAGCCTTATCAGAGATGAACAACAACACACATTCAAAATTACTACAAACAAACAAATTACTTTAGGGTTGCTCTACAAACACCTACATGTGGTGGTGTCTGCTGTGTCCAAGGTATGGCCGACATGCCATGTAGAGAATATATTCTCCCAAGGTTTCACCTGCAAGTGCAAATTTTAAATGGTTCAAAGCTGGGAGCAAACAATGATGTAGTACAATCGACATATGCTGGTGACCTCAACCATAAGAAAACCCCGATAATTATAGTGCAGTTCTCAAAAGCATAACAACAAACAGAATGTGAGCACCAACTCATTACCAGGGCAAGTGAACACAGGTAAATTCTCATGACTCGCTGCACTAAACTGAAATAATGATAGCAAACAAAGGACCCTCAAGATGGAATTTTTTCCATTGCAAATCCATTGTATCAGACACTACATGAGCATGCCCCGTAGCAATGAGAGAGGGAGAGAGAGAGATGGATGGGGGGACGGGTGCACAAAGTATTGCAAATCCATTAGTATGAGTCCAGCTTTTTTTGCTGCTCTCCGGCTGCACGGCCCATGCCATGTGCGACCAAGCCACTAACGCTCCATTGAGCAAAACCACAAACAAATAGAACACGAATCTTCTATAGCTGGTCCAGAGTTGCAAAATTAGTCCGTGAAATATAAACAGGTAGATGGCGAGATCTGATGGTTTATACCTCTATTTCTGTAGAAGAGATAAAAAAATCAGGCGGTCTCTGTCGATGCTGATCCTGCTGCTATCCTCCTTGTACAGGTCTCGTTAATCATTTTATCTCCTCCACAGGTCCTGCCATGGGCCGCTGCAGGATACAGAAACAAAGGGATTAGAAATAAAGGGAGAAAGAGGAGAGGATCTGCCAGAGAATGAAGCAACCCGTCCACCCTCCGACCGTTTCTTATGTTGAGGCAGAGAAAGGGCACGCGTGCTGCTGTGGGACTCAGGGAGGAGGCCGGCGGCGGCCATGGCCGGCCCACGTCCTCCCGATGCGAGGCACATGGCGGCTTCTGCGCTGACTCCTGGCGCCTACGGCACACGTACGCCGAATCCAGAGGCCGAGCCGGCGCAGCCGCTCCTCTCTGGTCGCCCTTGCTCGCCTCCTTGTCCCCGATGGTGAGGCGCTCCACCCACCACCACCAGTCGCTCGCGTGAGGTTGGCCGCGGTCACGGCGTGCACTCCTTCCGTGCGGAGCAGGAGCGGCGACGGGAGAAGGCGGCTGGGAGGGAGGAGATTGGGAGAGGAGAGACGCGAGCGGGGATTGGAGGTAGGGTTTCACCCGGGGCTCGCTGATGCCCTTGATTCAGATAGAAGCTTCCTCGCGTGGTCCTCCTCGTGGCTGCGGCTGCAACTACGGATCGACCGCCGGAGACGAAGGAGGTAGGACGTGAGAGCCCAGCGAGGCGGCGGGATTGGAGGAGAAGAGGGACGTGAGGGGATTGGGAGGAGAGACGATGCGGGGATTTTTTTTTTGACGTTAAATATAGAAATCTATTACTCAACAAGCACAGCTAAATCGCTGGCAACAAAGTTTGTTACACAGATGGGGGCAGAGTCCACCCAAAAGTAGTCAGACATATCTGACTTCACACCAAATTGTGCAAGCTCGTGAGCTGCAGAATTGCAATTTCGGCGACAGAAAGAAAATTGGAAAGAATCGAAATTCAGCCTGCAGTTCTTCCTCGCCTCCTCCACCAGGACTCCGATCGTGGAGCGGTCGTAAGCATCTCCATTGAGGGCACTGACAAGATTAGAAGCGTCAGATTCAAACACGACACAGCGAGCATTCACTGTGTTTGCCCCCTCAACAGCCGCGAGACAGGCGACAGTTTCAGCGTGCAAGGCATCGCGGAGGTTGCAAGACTTCCCCGCCCCAGCTGCTACAAACTCCCCCTGATGATCACGGATGATGTATCCCCAGCCGCCACACCCCGTAGCCTCGTCGAAAGCCCCATCAAAATTCACCTTCAGAGAATTCTCCTGTGGCTTCGACCATCGAAGTTGGTCAGGGGGTTTTGGAGGTTTTGCCGGCTTCTTGATAGACCGAAAATCCACCAAGTGTCTCTCCACCTCATGGCAGACATCAGAGGCAGACCTGGTGGCCTCCCCAGTGTTTGCTTTATTTCGAACTCCCCACCACTCCCACATGAGAACCAGTGCCTTCATCTTGGTTTCCTCCTCACAAGCCCAGAGATTTTCCAAGAGTGCCTGGGCCGAGTTGCATTCTACCAAGCTCTCCCGGAGCTCACTTAGACCAAGAGTAAGCCAGCACTCTCTAACCTTTTTGCACTTAAGAAAAACGTGTCCCCCATCCTCGTCGAGCCTATGACAAACTGGGCAGCGGGTGTCTAGATCAACACCGATCCGATGAATCTTCACTATGTTTGCGAGGCTATTATGAGCAAGCCTCCAGACGAACATCTTCACCTTATTTGGCACATTTAGGTCCCAGATCTTGTTCCAGTCGAACTTAATAACGGTGTTCTCAGCAGCTGTCTTGGAACAAGCAGCATCCCTCCCCCTCTTCCTATCCCGCCAAATAACACCCACCTTGTAGGCCGCTTTAACCGAAAAAGCGCCCCTCTGATCAAAGTGCCAGGCCGGTTTGTCCTCCGCATCCTCGCAAACACTAATAGAGAGAATGTTTTTTATGTCTTCAAAGACAAAAATCGAGCTGAGTAGTGGCACATCCCAGCCACCAATCATAGGGTTTATCAATTCAGAGACAAGACTCACCGATGTCGGTCCAGGAACAGACCTCGGCTTTCTAGTATCACCCCCTGGCAACCACGGATCTTCCCAGACTTTAATGTTGCTGCCATCACCCACTCTCCAAATCAGGCCATCTTTCAGCAACTCAACCCCCTTCAGAATGCTGCGCCAAGAATAGGAAATATTGGGTTGTTGGACGGTGTCGAGAATGCTGCCGTTGGGGAAGTACTTGGCTTTCAACAGGCGGCCGCACAAGGAAGAAGGGTCCAGTAGAAGCCTCCACCCTTGTCGAGCAAGCATCGACAGGTTGAAAATATGGAGATCACGGAAGCCCAAACCACCCTCGGACTTCGGTTTCGTCAGCAACTCCCAGCCAAGCCAATGATGTATGTCTTCATCCTGGCTATTCCACCAGTACCGGCACACCATCGAGCTGAGATCATCGCAGAAGGTTTTTGTTAGGTCAAAACAGGACATAGCAAAAATAGGGATGGCCTAAGCCACTGCTTTGACAAGGATTTCTTTCCCCGCACATGAGAGGAATTTCTCCTTCCAACCCTGGATCTTTTTCCACACCTTCTCGGTTAGGGTGTTCACCGCGTGGGAGCGGCTTATATACCAGACGCGCTGTAAGAAATCGACGGTCAGGATCGCATAGTGTTTCTATAGGACGGTCACGGTGCTCTGAGCTCTGAGAAGCCTCCTACCCCTCCCAAGGATGTATTCTTTAGATTTGACCTTTTGAAATCAGCATGTTATAACGTGCGTACTTAGAGGTGGGGAATGAGTTTGCTTGGTGATATTTCTACTCAACCTGAACTTTTATCGTAAGGTTTGAATGAGTTAACACATGTGTATAGACGCAACGCCCTGTACAGGCAATTGAGCGCTCAACTTTGTTAGAGCAACTCTAGCCGTTCCCCAGGAGCCCCCCCAGGAGCACTTTTTATCACTTTTTATACGCCGGCGGACGAAAATCTTCCAAGCCGTGCCCCCACGATCCAAATTTTCGCCGGATTAGTCAAAAAAAATACGCTGGGGAACCCACGCCGAACCCAGCCTGCTGGGTTTACCCTGGGGGCGCCGGCGAATGAAAAGCCCAATCGCAACTCCCCACGCGTCCAACTGCCTGGTACGTCGGGGGAATCTTTTGCATGCAACCCTCTCTCTCCTCTTTTATTTAATCTCTCCACCCTCTCTCTCCTCCTCTCCCCTCCTCCACCAACCACCCCGCACCTACGCCGGCGCCTGGGTTGCATGCAAAATCGTTGACACCTCTTCTTGGGTGGGGACATGGCTGGAAAACAAGCTGCCCCCAGGGCTCTTTTATACGCCGGCACCCCCCAGGACGACCGATTTTGCGCCGGCAAATCGCCCTGGGGTTGCCCAACGGCTGGGGTTGCTCTTATATACATTCTGTTTTAAGAAAGAGGGTCCTTGGTTATATCTGGGCCTATGAACTGGACCAAATGCGTCCCAGTTTCTCTCATCTAAAAAAAAAGTTATTTCCAATTTCTTACGGCAATCGAACCGTTGGCTATGAGACTCCGTACCAAACTATAGAATTCTTGCGAGATGGAGGTGCATTTATAGCAGGAGAGGACCGCTGGTTTTGCACTGTTTCATAGCAGGAGTACAGATCCAGCAAGCGCAGCGCAGTGCTTCCGTCTCTTCTCGTCACGTGGAGCTGCCTACGCCATTGTTGTGTGATAGAGTAGAGACGCAGCCAAGCTTTGAATTTTTTCGAGGCTTTTCAGCTGGTAACGGTAGGCACGCCACCCAAGAGGACAAAGGCACCGACGATTTGAATGTTTCCTTCCTGGCCGAAGTGCTCATTTTAGGAGCTTCCAACGGGTTTGTTTCGTAAACTTGGCCAACTTGAACTTGTTCCCAAATTTATTTTAACGACTAACTCATTTCGAAAGTACACCCACAACAGACCTCTTATACGGAAATGTAATCTCACCTTTAAAAAAGACTCGTTTCAAATTATGACCTCAATGTTTATGTGAGAGTTTCATGTCCGCCCTCTAATCATTTCTATTTAATTTATGGAGGATTTTAATCTATAGAATATTTTCTACAGATCCCTTTTGATCATAAATGAGGATGCTGGATTATGTGAAATTCTCGTGTGTAGGCTCAGCCATATGACGAAATAGGCTTGCACCCGATACAACCGACGATAGATGCTGGGACGGCAGCAGCACAAACCCGTCCAAACGAAACGAAAAAGAAAACATAAAAAGAACAAATGCCGACGACGGTGGGTCGACTAAGATGAAGAGGCTCCATGACCGCTGCGCCCACCGGAGAACTTCCACCAAGCTCCTAGTGATCCGAAGCACCGGTACCAAGCAACACCTTCAAGAAGGAACACGACGACGACGACGCTGCTGCCTAGGGTTTCCCCCGGTACGTGGCGGGGAGGGAGGATAACACCCGACGCCCTTCAGGAAGGATTGGCGGCACCCTCGGGCGCCACCGCGTCGGTGTTGAACAGCCGACAGGGATTTCTCCCGATCCCCCCATGACCCCAGGCACTCCGGAGCACTCCACCATACGGACCACCACCCAACGCCACCACGATCAGAAAGCCACTCACGTTGTCACCCCCCGGCGCAAAGAGGAGCGACCTGCACAACGAAGAAGAAGAGCCGCCATGGACTAGGGGTCGTGGCTTCGCCGGCACGTGGGAGGGACCGACCTCCACCGTCAGAGACGGTAACCGACCGGACGCAACAGCAAGAGCATACCAGGCCTGCGGGCCCACAGGCCCGGCCGGGCCCCGAGAGGCCCGTAAAGCTCCCGCCGTCGCGCTGCAGAAGATGCGCCGTTGATGCCGCCACCCCCCGTCCGAGCCGCCTTACCTCGCCTACGTGAAGAAGACAACGCCTTCGAAGATTCGAACCAGCCCGCCTAAAACCCAGATGGGGCCCGGCAGGCCTGATCTGGGCCGGGGGCGGCGCGCCGGCACAGCACCCCGTCGGCCACTGCCCTGCCGCCAAGGAGCGGCGCCGCCCTGCTCTGGCCACCCAGACCCACCCGGGGCCCGGGACCGTCGTCCGCCGAGGAGCACCACCGTGGCACCACCGAGCCCGAGCCAGGGGATGAGCACGCGCGGGGAGAGAAGGTCCCACCGACGCCGGCACCGCCCGGGCTTAGCCCGGCGGCTCCCGCTGGCGGTGGCAGGGAAAGAGGCGCGGGAGGGGTGGCGCGGAGGAGGGTGGGGCGAAGCCGCGCCGGTTGCCGCTCGGGGGCGATGGGCGCGGACGCGAGAGGGAGGAGGCGGAGGGGAGGAGGGGAGGGACGGCGCCGGCCGGCCGCCGCGGGCTCGGGCGCGGTGGCGGCTAGTGTTAGGGTGAGAGCGAGGAAAGGGACGTCACCTGTGATCTAATGATCCCGAAAGAAATTCTCGGCTCAGCCATATGAATCTTATATATACGTGTTTGGGATTTATATGGCAAACGTAGTGTTTTCAAGAATGGCCTCTCCCTTAAAATTCCTATGAGGCACCCTAAGAGCCAGACTCATGCATGTTTTGTTTCCGTCGGATTTGACGGGGCATATCATCCTGATTTTATGTTTCCTCTATAGTTGTGCTTATAGAACTTTGCATGTCAAATGACCTATGTTCAAAAACACCAGGTGTCAGGTTTACTTATGTGCGAGTTTGACTCATTCATTGGAGTTCTTACAAAATTATTACGAAATTTCCACACTTCGTGATATTTCAAATTTATTTGATGCAAAATACTCTCTTCGTTAACATTTATAATTATGGTTTCTCATGTACTTGTCTTATGAGGTAACATTCTTTGATCCAGACTTTAGCGGATGGACTATACTTTGCGTTTGGGCGTTGTTAAATACGGCTTTGATACCGTACTTCACTTTTCTCTATAATACATATTAGTTGGTTATGAGTATTTTTTATGATTTAATGCTAGTTATTAGGGAAGATGTGTATATTCTTAGTAGTAGTACATTAGTATAATGCATTAAGAGCATATTCAGCTATGCCACTAATAAATCTCCACATCGGCTCAATGAGGGGCTGAACACAAATGCTCTCACCGGCTCAAAAAGACTGTTCAACACCCCTTGCCCGCCGCAACCTTCGGGGCCATCTCAGGAATTATCTCCCCCTTAAAATTCTTATGATTCTTCAGCATCCATAAATGTTTAGTTGTTTATGTTTTTAGTTTGGTTTCCGTTGTGAAACTCCCTAAATTTGAATGAAATTCGGATTGTTTTTTTAAATTTAAGTGTCTGACTTTGAAAAGAAAATTATTACGGTACTGCTGGGCAGTCGCCCCTTTCTGTTCGAACAAGTGTCTATCATGCCACGAAACGGAGAACATTTCAACGGCGCCGGACATATTATCAATTGAAAATAAAGAGAATAATACGGCGAACTTGCGAGTGCCCAAGTTAGCATGCGCACCGCGCTGCGATTCGGTGGATATATACAGGGTAACGATCAGCTCCGATTTGATAAGATCGGTCGACAAGATGGAGAGTAGCGGTGCTTCCACCACAGCACCCGCACGGGTTCTCAATGGGATTCGATCTTTATATACAAACAAAAAAAATGATTCGACCGTTTGGGCGCTTGACGCCACAAGTACCGAACCGAACGCCGTGGAAAGTTGCACCGTCACCTACATCGAAGCAGATCGATCATATCGAAGAATATTAGTATTCCCTGGACCAGGAGATCGTGAAACGTGTGGATCTCTTGTGGCTGGCAGTAGCATATGGGCGGATGTACTGTGCCTTTAGACTTCAAGCTCCGAGCACCTTGTTCCGTTTTGAAATGTTAATTATCGCATTTCTTAGTTTTTTTTTTAAATAGAAAACGTATACCCCTCCTATGCCTACATATCGGTTGCATTGGTGCAATTATTTTATTGACTCGTACCACATCAATCAATAGAAAATATCTATTTATCAAAGTCTTGTATTTATACCCAATAAGAAAAGAGTTAAACAGCGGTCGTTAAGATGTTGACGTGGTTACCTTTTTTAATTCCAAATACACACTGTACTATAGTTTTTCCGTCCCTATGGATAAAAATCTGTGAGACATTTCATCAAACAGGTGACATGCATCCCAAACCTTATTTACATTATTTTCTTCTCCATTTCGGTGCCATTGGGTCCTTGGTCTTTCTCCCCCCCCATGGTGCCACCAAGTTTGTGATGTTGCCTCGCGTCGATTGCTGCCCCTCGCCAACACTCTGAGGTACAGAACGACGTGGCCGCTCTGAACAACGACATGCAACCCCTTGAGGTATATGTCCTCAAGCTTCATGTGGGCTCCCTCGGCTTCCACGATAGTCGCAGTGCAATATTTAGTGGCACTACCTTCATCTTCCCCAACGCTGTAGAGGGCCACCATCGAGCCGAGCGAGTTCCGGTCGTCTCCATCATCCCCCATTCCTCCTGGTGACCGTGGCGAGAAATCGCGCTCCGGCTGTATCTCCTGGAGCAAGCAACTCAACCGCGGTGTCCCTGCCTTCTCTTCCCCGAGCATGTCGTAGCTACCGGCCGCCATTTATAAAGCTTGATTTGTACCCCATCGACATTCGTGGATGCTTCCTCTCCTACGCCTGACGAGGACGCCCGACGCTTGAGTGTACGACGCATGGTGATGAGGTCGGTCTAACAACAGCAACAGTCATTCAAGCGGCATACCGTCTACGAGGCAGTCTGTACAGGTACAGCTAGTGGACTACGACTCCGGTCCTCCATGGAACTCGCCATATCACCGCCGCCCAACGCCAGCACATCGAGAAGAACACTAGTTTGAACAAAGCAATTGCGATCAAACGTGTGATTTTGAAGTCGTGAACAAAGAAATTCAGGTGTGTAGGCTGAACACGCTCGTGGTGATGCATGCGCCTGTGATCTCGACGAACTGGCACCTCAGCCGAATGCACCCTGTGCCATGGTTAGTTTCTGGCGAAACTTCCAGTATCATGCACGGTTACCAGTTTTTTTGGGGGGGGAATCTGCAATCTGCTTCCCAGTTCCAAGCCTTTGATAGGTACCTCGGTTTCGTACATAATTTTCAAGACCCACGTGGAATCAAACATAGGAACCGGGAAGGGGTGGGGGTGGGGGGGACTGTATTTTAACATCCAATGGCACATGAGGGACAATGAATAGGAAGAAGCATAACTTGGAGTATATTGTAGTAAAAGTTAACAACGACCGATTGACCAACATGTAACATCTCCACAACGTTCCGGCCGATTTGCTACAATTTCTGAGTCGGTGACCAATATGCTCATGAGTGGCAACTTGATAGAGAGCGTAAGTATAGTTTTACCAAGTTGCCATTTTAACAAAGTAGGAGTAGAAGAAATGTGTTTATGGGCATGTAGTTCATTGATAAGATATGCAAGTAATTGTGCAGTCTCCAAACTCGATAAACAACCTGCATTAAAACCGATAGCATGGAGATAAGGTAAAGTTTAGTTAGGCCTGTGCCAATGCATCGTCTCTTAGCACGTAATCATAGGAGTAATAAAAACTTTAGAGACAATTATGCCAATGCATTGTTTCTTATGTGTTGTATCTAAATTTAATGATTTGGGGCTAATGCATGCATATGATTGGGCATGCAATATTTTTTGCCTATGACTACGTGCAAGTGTTGTATGTTAGCTAAGTTACAACCACACTATCTCTCTTCATTAACTACTATGCCACATAAGCAAAACACATATAAAACTGTGCTAAAAAACTTACATTGGCCTTAGTACTGTATGTATCTTTTCTTTATTATCGAGCAATTAATTCGCTGCCTATCCATTTCATATTCGATCTTGGGCTTTAATTTTTTATTATAGAATTGAATATTCTACTACATACCCATACTCCCATAGTATCTGCCGCACAAATTTTTGAGCTTGATGATGCCTAACTCGAGATGATATTATTTAGGAAAATCAAGGTTTAGAAGCAGGTCGGTTTAGCCGGAAACTTTTCTTTGGCCACAAACAATCAAGAGTTCAAGACGCAACATAGCAGCAGTAGGCAACCCCGCGTCAACAGTCAACAGCCCCGCACCTCTCCACCAATAGGACACCATTCGTGGCTTCGTGCGCCGGCGGTTACCAAGACGTTCCCCACTACAGCCAACCTCGGCGTCCCCAACGCGGCGACCTGCTCTGCTCCACCCCCGAGCTGGGCAGCAGAGCTCGCATGATCCCGCGAGAGCCCCGCCACTGAGGGAGCGAGCGAGAGCGATGTCCGTCGCGCCATCGGCGCGCGGCAGCGGCAAGGCCGCGCGGCGCCACCCGGCGGGGCGCGGGAGGCGGCGCGGCGCGGTGGTCCTTCTTTACCTCGCGCTCGCGTACGCGGCGGGGCTGCTCGTGTTCGTCTTCGGAGGCGGCGATTCCGTCGACGGCGGCGACGGCCGCGCGGGCGTGACGGTGGCGTCGTTTCGGGTTCGGCGGTCCCCGCCGCCGCCGCCGCCCGGGTCGGTGTACCGCAGCCACATCGTGTTCGAGCGGCTGTGGCCCGACATACGCGACGACGCCGCGCCGCCCGCTTCGACCGCCACCGCCACCTCCGCGTCCGTCTCCACCCCCTCTTCATGGCGCCGCAGCATGGTGGGTGCATGATCTTAGTTACTGCACTTGCAGTTACCGTGCTTCTCCGACGAGATTTGGGGTCCTCTGCTTCTTCGGTTCGATTCTCCTGCCTCTTTAGGCCTGGTGAATATTTCGGGATTACGGCATTAGGCGAAACATTCGAGGGGAATTTCGGGATCCTTTTGGTGCCTTTGCTCTGATTAAGCACGGGAACGATGCGCAGTACGTTATTGCTCCGTGACCGACATGGTGTTCTTGGTGCGTGAGTCATTTCGCAGAAAAAAATGAGTGCGGCTCTCGATTCCTAGTTTCCCCCTTCCCGTGAGCGAGGTCACGT
Organism: Puccinellia tenuiflora; assembly: GCA_012064385.1. Classification (NCBI taxonomy): domain Eukaryota; kingdom Viridiplantae; phylum Streptophyta; class Magnoliopsida; order Poales; family Poaceae; genus Puccinellia; species Puccinellia tenuiflora. The sequence continues at coordinate 90,887 of QRDG01000752.1, forward strand.
GCCCCTACATTTCCTTTGTGTACGGTTGTTACCTTCTGCTAGGCGCATGACTTTAGATGTACTCCTGTGCGCTAATCTGTTGTTTTGTTGGGCGTCATTCTGCTAGAATTAGATACCCATGCTTTGCCAAAGAAGGAACACATTGTTTACAAGTAAATATCCTTAACTCCTTGCGAATCCAATGGAATAGCTTTAGGTGATAGATCTTCTGCTTTTGGGCAGGTTGTGAATCCAGTGGGTATAAATGTGCTGGTCAATTCAGGGTCAATCAATCTAGGAATGCTCAGGAATTCAGAATATTAGTCTGGGGAAATATCACATACTATGTTTACAAGCCACAAGGAGGAACCAACTTATTTAATTCAGTCCTGACGACTTCCAGCATGTTCACTTTTGTCCATTGAACTTATAAGCTCATAGCTAAATTCTGGTATTGTGCAGTTAATGACACCACGTTATCCGAATCCTGGAGAGCTATGGATGCCTTGTGTCAAGAGGAGGCTGGTTCCATCAGGTTCCACTTTCGTACCTTCTGTTATTTTTTCATAAACTAATTGTTGCCACTTGCAAGCCACTTATCAGTATTTTGTATTCCATAAATGATCAGCTGAAAGAGGAGATTAAGCTTAACATTAATAATCTGCATCGTTTGTTGGCTCTTTGCAGAGTTGCCGCCTTCAAATGGGTATCTCATAGTTGAAGCAAATGGTGGTCTGAATCAACAGCGTCTTTCTGTAAGTTCCTGGACCATTACTTTGTACAAATTTACGCTCATGCTTAGCAACACTTTTGCTACTATCTAATTGTCCAATGCAGTATGCATCTATTGGCGCACCAGCACACCACTTATAACTTCAAGACATCTAGTGTTACACTCAGGACCGGTTACAGTGCCATTCGATTGAGATAGGTTTTGTTAGTAACTTTGTGCTGGAAAGACACTGATACTATCCTTGTACACAATTAGGTGGCTTATTCATCCTAAGATCGCACATATTTTCTTTGTTTCCTTCATCGTCTCCTTTACCTGTTAGCTGATGTTCTGTCGTGAATATATTTCTTCTCGCCTGAGAGTTTGAGAATGATGCTATGGTCTCTAGCATTAGCTGTGATGTGGATGTCTCATGTTTTTAAAGTCCTTGGAACCTTCACACTATGCTGAGTAAAATCATTGACAGTACAACTCCTGATCTTTTTTAATGCAGATCTGCGATGCAGTTGCTGTGGCCAGCTTGCTTAATGCAACTCTTGTGATCCCAACATTTCATTTAAATAGCGTTTGGCGTGATCCTAGGTGACTATTGCTATTTTGTTTGTTCACTGCTTTCATTCCTCACGTTAGATATTTGCCATTTTAGTATGATGGATGGCTGTATTGACCAGTAGTCCCTTTCTCACGGCGTTAGTGTCTGGAGCAGTTCATTTAACATAAAACATTCAGTTTCCCACAAATTTTTATTTTTGACATTCTATTTCGTTTTATGATATGTATTGGTTCTGAACTTCCTTGGCATTCTTTTTCGTCTAACTTCTATTAATGTTTGCAGTGTACGATTAAAGAAGATGTTATTTTACATGTTTCATCATACTAAATCTCTATAGCATGCAAAATTCTATAAAATTGTAGTAGCATTAGGTGCCATGATCAATATATTTTCCCTTTTCCTTGGGCTTTGCCACATATCAACATTATTGTAAACAGTTTCAGGACAATGTGTTGACGTGGTTTTATGTTTTCAGCAAATTTTGTGATATTTTTTACAAATATCGTTTTCTCTATGTGTTGAACTGTTGACGTGGTTTTATATTTTTCAGCAAATTTAGTGATGTTTTTATGAATATCGTTTCATCTATGTGTTGACATGATTTTATGTTTTCAGCAAATTTGCTGATATTTTTGATGAAGATCGTTTTATCCATACACTCAGACAACACGTAAGAGTTGTCAAGGAACTCCCGAAAGATGTTTTGCTGCGCTTCAATCATAATATCAGCAGCATACCAAATATGAGAACTAAAGCCTACTCTTCTCCAGATCACTATGTGCAGAAGGTGCTTCCGAAATTACTGGAGTTAGGGTATGGTAAATGCTACCCACCACAGAAAAAAAAGGAGATGCCTTGATGAACATGGGTTTCATTATATTTCTATTTCATGCAGGGTTGTGCGCATAGCCCCATTCTCAAATAGATTGGCTCAGTCAGTTCCATCGAATATCCAGGCCTTGAGATGTTTGGTAAACTACCAGGCACTGCGATTTGCTGAGCCATTAAGAGTTCTCGCAGAGGATATGGTTGTCCGAATGATGAAAAAGAGTTCTTCGACTGGTGGAAAATATGTCTCTGTGCATCTCCGTTTCGAAGAGGTCTTATTACACTCTCTTGGTAGTTAGCATTGCATACTTCTTCCATCCTACTAAGACTTGTGCGCACTGTTTAGGATATGGTGGCTTTTTCATGCTGTACATATGATGGTGGCCGGATGGAGAAGATTGAAATGGAAAGTGCCCGTGAAAGGAGCTGGAGAGGGAAGTTTCATCGACCTGGTCGAGTTATCAATCCTGAAGCAAACAGAAGGGATGGAAAATGCCCACTTACTCCTCTAGAGGTTAGGATATCGTTTTGCCCCTTTTCACTCTGTATGTCTCCACTGTAAAACTGTGATTCAAGATTTGGTTTATGTGCACTCAGTGATGCATTCATTTCCAGCTCATTACTTCGGTTCACTTTAGGGTTGTTCTATTTGTGCTTGCATTCTTGTATAGAATTGCTGTCTGTTGCTTAGTTTCTGAAGCTTCAGGGTAATAGTAGCAACCTTTAAGTTCAGGGTCATCAGTTAAGTCGTCTATTTAGAAGCATTCAAATTTGTAAACAAATTTACTGGAGATAATGTGTTAACTGAATGAATTTGAGCAGGTTGGTATGATGCTGCGAGGCATGGGATTTGACAATACAACCTTCCTCTACGTAGCTTCTGGTAAAATATACAATGCTGCAAAGTACATGGCTCCCCTTCGCCAGATGTTTCCTCTTTTAGAGACTAAGGATACTCTTGCTTTGCCAGAAGAGCTTGCTGAGTTTAAGGTATTGCTTCCCCCGCCAGCCTGTCAGCCCGTCAGCCAAGCCTGATGTTTTTCTGAATATTGGATAACTATAATAATGCATTAAACAGTTCACCATTTTCACATATTTTCTTCATACTGTTTGAATATCGTCCAACTCACCAATCTATTTTCTGTAGGGATACTCATCTCGGTTGGCAGCATTAGATTACACTGTCTGTGTTCAGAGCGAGGTGTTTGTGACGACACAAGGGGGGAACTTCCCTCACTTTCTGATGGGGCACAGGCGTTACCTGTTAGGAGGGAATGCAAAGACAATAAAACCTGACAAACGGAAGCTGGTCTTATCTTTTGACAATCCGAATATCAGGTTAGTTTTGAGCTGCCATTCATGTCGACAGAGTATGACAGATCATGTTGATTGGAAGGATTGATCAACGTGTTATATTCATCGTTGCGATGTGTATATAACCTCTAGATCTAAGCTACAGTTTGAACTAGATAGTGTAGTTAGAGTACCAACCAGAGGGAATTATCTTCTCTTACATATCACACTGAACCGGTTTCAAATTTTGACTATTTTCTAGAGTGCTTCATCAAATCTAACCGCTGCTGACGCTGTTCCGGCAGATCCAAGACTGCCCTTGTTATTCGAGCACCAACCAGGACTGACCTCTGTAGCTATTTCCCACTTTTCTGAACACATTAGTCTTCTTCATAAATTGCAACACATCTCCGATTTGTCCTTCACATGCATGATCTGATGATATTTCCACCCTTGTTAACGCATATATTGATTTAGTACTATATGAAACTCACATTCTTTCATTGAACTGCAGATGGAGTCGATTTAAGCACCAGATGCAGGGAATACTACACCACAGTGACGTAAGGGGCATTGCATTCAGGAAACCTAACGATTCCATATACACCTTCCCGATGCCTGATTGCATGTGCCAGCAAGATGGAACATAATCTAGGTTAGGCATACATACCCAATGGATACATATCCTCTGCCTTTCTGCACCGAAGGCACGGCATTCTGGACCTATCAGGAATTCATGGTCATGATCAAAGTGGAGAGATTTGAGCATTTGGTGCTTGGGGTGAGATGCTCAACCCCTCTCATGCCTCGAGCCATTGAATACTGGATCTAATGGTCAAAAAGTGTAATGGCAAGAACTCCAGAGGAGAACTGGAGAAGATTTGAGGGGTTTTGTATACTTGGTAATATGTAGGTATTCCACAGTAATAGCAATCTCCATTTGTTAGTTCTGTTCTGTGTGTAAGTTGTAAAGAAGAGAATTACATAATTGGGCTGTAGAGATGAATAGAACCTGACTGCCTCACTGTATATCCAAAAACAAGGGCTAACAACCAACTGCAGAGAAAGGCATTTTTCAGTATATCATCAGAGCATTTGTTCTTATATCTCATCTTGCTCTTTGCAATTCATATTTCTGAACAATGCTTTCACAGGGCAGATCCAACGGCTTGGGGCGGCGTTTTGGCAACCGGGAGCATATGCTCTCGGTTGACAAAACGCCATATGCTTCCGGTTTTTAAATCCCATTTTAAACACGTATGAGTGTTAAAAATTCAAGCAAAAAAACTTCGCCCGCACATCTCAACATCCTGTGGACTCACAAAGTTTTTTCACGGGAAGCAAATATTTTTTCTGTCGTGTGTAAAGAAATAAAATTGGGTGCTAAAAAAGCTTTTCACGAGACAATTCTTTTGCCTTTTTTACACATCCTATAAAAAATGTCGGTTTTGCGTGAAACTTGACGCGTGTACATAGAATGTCGAGATGTTCAAGCCATTTTTTTTACGTTCAAAAATATATTTTCTGGGTGGCAAGACCATATGCACCCATATGTCAAAATAAAATTTTGAAACATAAGGATAACATTAGTGTAACAATAGAGTGGTACGGAAATCAAATTAATATGCTTGTCAAGTTTAAATTCCTGTTTATGCGGAGTTAGATCCAAATATATTCTTTCACAAAATTATATACATTATGCATTCCAATACGTATACATACCCATTATTGTAAAGATTATTTACCTACCTTTTTTTGAGAGAGTAAATGTGCTTGGCTACAATAAGAGGATGAGGCGACTGACAATGTCGATGGTCAGCTTCTATCTCATATCTAGTTGGGGAGGTGTCGGAGGTGGATTTAGAAGGATCAGGGTTAGGGTCTATTTATGACCTACATGCCTCTGGTCGTAAATCTAGGAACGCTTCCGCAAGACGGATCATGAAGGGTCGAATATCTCCACGAGTTTCCCGATGAATGGCATGTTTATGAATAGCAGAGGTCTCGGTGACTTGGCTAAACATTTGCATATCGCACAGTGCATCCAAGATCATAAATTGGATTTTGTGGCCATCTCGGAAACGGGGAGACGAGACTTTCCAGTGAGTGTCCTTAACCGTTTATCTGGCGATTTGGATTTCCATTGGTTTTCTCATCCACCGCGTGGGAGATCTGGGGGCATTTTACTTGGCGTTAACTCAAATTCTATGGATGTGTTGGCGGTTTCGGATGCGGACTTTCACATAAAGTTCCACGTCCGGAATAAAGCTGATAATTTCATTTGGAGTTTGGTCGCTGTGTATGGTGCTGCTCAGGAGGAATATAAGGCGGCTTTTCTGCGTGAATTGGTTAATCTTGCTAAAGATAACCCGCATCCTATTCTTATAGGGGGGGACTTTAATATGCTAAGATTCCGTCATGAGAAGAGTCGTGGTAGATTCGATGGTCATTGGCCCTTTCTGTTCAATGCTGTCATTGATAGCTTCGACTTGAGAGAGGTCCATATGACAGGTAGACAGTTTACCTGGGCGAACAGTCTGCCGGAACCGACATACAAAAAACTAGATCGCGTGCTGATGGACACAGAATGGGAGTCCAAATATCCTATGGTTTCTGTACGCGCCCTAGAACGTATCGAGGCTCTATCAGATCATGCCCCAATTATTTTGACCACTGGTATGCCGAAACCAACAGGTAAATCCCAATTTAAATTTGAATTGGGATGGTTGACCCGGGACGGTTTTACAGAGATGGTCAAACGAATTTGGGATCAACCGGTTGATGGTGTGACTCCTGTTCAGAGGTGGAATAATAAGTTGCGGATTTTACGCACACACCTTAGGGGTTGGGCACGCCATACTACTGGTCTCCTCAAAAAGAAAAGGCTCGTCTTGCTGCCATTATTGATGAACTCGAAGAGATCGCGGAAAAACAGCCACTAACGACACAACAGATTGAACTCAAGAGTCAATCGAATGCGTCATTGGCGAAGCTGTTACGCGAAGAGGAAATCAAATGGTATCAACGGTCTAAAGCTATGTTCATCCTGCAGGGTGATTCGAATACAAGGTACTTTCATAATGTCGCCAATGGCAGGCATAGGAAGAAGCTTATTCATTCACTTCATCAGGAAGACGGACTAGTTGAAGGACAAGAAGAGCTAAAGAGGTATATAACCAGGTATTATAAAGGTTTATTCGGGGCGTCGGAGGAGGGCAACCTTTCTCTTGATGAGTCTCGTACCGATGATATACCTCAAGTCTCGGATGATGAGAATGCCTTTCTTACCGCACCTTTTACTGAAGAAGAGGTGAGAAAAGCAGTCTTTCAGATGGAACATAACAAGGCTCCAGGCTCTGATGGATTCCCAGCCGAGTTTTACCAAAACTTTTGGGATATCATCAAACCTGATTTGCTGGCTATGTTTAATGCTATGCATGACGGACAGCTTGAGCTTTTTCGCCTCAACTTTGGTGAAATAATTTTGTTGCCAAAAATTAAGGATGCGGAGAGGATCCAGCAATATCGGCCCATCTGTCTCCTTAATGTAAGCTTCAAAATTTTCACGAAGGTGGCAACCATTCGATTGAACACGGTCGCGGATCATGTGGTTAGACCTACACAAACTGCATTTATGCAGGGGAGGAATATCCTTGATGGTGTGGTCATTTTACATGAGACGGTTCATGAGTTGCACCGTAAGAAATTGAATGGGGTGATATTTAAAATTGACTTCGAAAAGGCTTACGATAAGGTCAATTGGGAGTTTCTCCAACAGACCTTGCGTATGAAAGGTTTTTCGGAGGAATGGTGTGCTTGGGTTCGGAACTTTGTCACTGGAGGTAGTGTGGCCATTCGAGTAAATGATGATACTGGTCATTACTTCCAGACAAAGAAGGGCCTAAGGCAAGGTGATCCGCTTTCGCCGATTCTATTTAACATAGTGGCGGATATGTTAGCGGTCATGATCGAGAGGGCAAAATTGGATGGACAGATTGAAGGAGTCATACCTCACTTAGTTGATGGTGGCTTATCTATCCTCCAATATGCGGACGACACAATTCTTTTTATGGAACATGACCTGGAAAAAGCTTTGAACATGAAGTTGATTCTATCAGCGTTCGAGCAGCTCTCAGGGCTGAAAATTAATTTCCATAAGAGTGAGTTGTTTTGTTTCGGTGAAGCCCAGGAGTTTGCGACTCAATATGCGGAATTATTCGGCTGTGAACAAGGTCAGTTTCCGATTAGGTATCTTGGTATACCTATTCATTACAGGAGACTAACGAATGCTGAATGGAAGCATGTCGAGGAGCGGTTTGAAGCGAGGTTGGCCAGTTGGAAAGGCAAACTGCTATCCTTAGGTGGGAGATTGGTACTCATAAATTCAGTATTAAGTAATATGGTACTGTATATGATATCTTTTTTCCAGCTGCCTAAAGGAGTATTGAAGAAAATTGATTATTTTCGTTCAAAATTCTTTTGGCAAGGGGATAGTAAGAAAAAGAAGTATAGACTGGCTCGGTGGGATGTGGTGTGCCGACCTAAAGATCAAGGTGGACTTGGTGTCCATGATCTACAGGTTAAGAATTCGGCCCTTCTAGGGAAATGGCTTTATAAGCTACTCTCGGAAGAAGGGACGTGGCAGACACTTCTACGCCGAAAATATGTCGGTTCAAAAGCGTTGTCACAAGTGGTATGGAAACCAGGTGATTCACACTTTTGGGCCGGGCTCATGGCAACGAAGAAGCATTTCTTCCGCTTTGGAAAATTCGCTATTCGTGACGGGTCGGAAATTAGATTCTGGGAGGATAAATGGCTTGGTAATGCCCCTCTGAAGGATCAATACCCGGCTCTGTACAGTATAGTTCGCTATAAGAGTGAGACGCTAGCTGAGATTATGCGGACCTCTCCTCCAAATGTGGCATTCAGGCGAGAATTAACCGGCCCTAGACTTGCAACATGGAATGCTCTTTTACAGAGATTAACCATGGTACAGCTCTCAACAGGGTCGGATGTCTTTCGATGGTCTCTGAATGAGAACGGTCGTTTCTCAGTGGATTCCATGTATAAAGCCCTCATCCAAAGTGACGTGCCGTTGGTTAAGTGTGAGAAACTCTGAAAGATGAAAATACCACTAAAGATTAAAATTTTCTCGTGGTATGCTCGTCGAGGAGTTATTCTCACAAAAGATAACCTTGTTAGGCGTAATTGGAAAGGAAGTACGAAGTGTGTTTTTTGTCCTCATGATGAGACAATAAAACATCTTTTCTTCGAATGTAAGATTGCGCGTTCTATATGGTCAATCATCCAAATATCTTCTAATTTGTACCCTCCTAGATCAGTTGCGAATATTTTCGGAAACTGGTTGCATGGAATTGAAGACAAATTTAGAACTATAATACGGGTGGGAGCGATGGCTGTTGTCTGGTCGCTTTGGCTTTGTAGAAATGACAAGGTTTTCAATGATAAAAATGTTTCTATCTTGCAGGTAATATACCGGTGCACAGGTTTGCTCCGTTCGTGGTCCATGTTACAACGCGTGGAGTTTCGAGACCTCTTTACGGAGGCTTCTGTGCGACTGGAGACTACGGCGAGGGACATTTTTACTCAACATGGGTGGCGTAGTGATCTTCGTATCGGGCCACCTCCATAGGCGTAGTGCACCATCTCTTGTGTTGTAACTTGAGGCCTATGTTTTTATGTTTTTGGAGTTTGTCGGCTGTGTGCATCTTTGTTATGCAGAGGCCGGGTGTATTGCTTAACTTTAAGTAATAAAGCCCTTTATCAAAAAAAAAGTCCACGCTGATATATAGCATATTAGAGCATCTTCATCGGTCCACTAAAGCACCCCAAAGGTCTATCGGGGTGCCGGACAGGAAAAATGGCCACAACGCCATCTCCAAAGCTCTCGTCCGGCTCAATTTTTGTTCGGCACCCCCTGAGCGGGTATCCAAACTTAGGGGCCTACTCGGGGGTGCCTGACAATGTACGCACAACGCCTTTGACAGGCCAGTCCCACCTATCATCCACACGAGCGATGTGATGCAGGCGGCGAAGCGAGCCATAGTGATTCAACGAGGCACATCGTTGCAGGCGGCGTCGCGATTCAGCGGGGTCGCGATTCAGCGGCTAGCTAGTCAAAGTGGCATAATGGTCTACGAGGTGGATGGCACAGTGAAGCGTCTCCTCATCGTAGCGTCGCAAAGCCCATTTGGTGCTCATGCATGTCATTGGCGTTTAATGGCGCACCCACCTCTGCTCCTATGGCCGGCTTTAAAATGCCACCATCGATCGGCCGTCTCGTCTTCCACACACTCCACCACCGCCCTTCTCACCATCCACTCACACTGATCCATGTATGGTCAACGTGGTGCCGGTGTTGGGCCGACAGAGGACGACTACGCGCCGCCGCCGCTGTGATGAGTTGTCCGGGGGGCGCGCTGAACGCCGCAACCAGGCACGACGGAACCAGAGACTCGAGCAATATGCGCTCATGGCAAGAGCGCCGCCACCTACGCCTCAACCGCCACCTCCACCGGCCCCGTCCTACGCGCCTGACGGTCATCGTCTGATGACCATTGAGAAGGCGTAGAACCACATGCGCAACAATCACCCGGTGCCTGACGGCCGGCTGGGTGCCCAACATCGTCAACGTCTCGGTGGCTACCGCTCACTGGGCAGGTGCGGCTCGACTACATCTAAATGGTGTGGCAGGCCATGCCATGGGAGGCGCAGCGTCTACTGCAGTACTGTCATGGTGGGTTGCACAGCATATCCATCAGAGATGGAAAGAAGTATGGGGTAAGGCGACGATGGCGCTCGCGCGGGATTGGGTACAAGCACGCAAACACACGCGATATACCCAGGTTCAGGGCCCTCCTGTGGAGGTAACACCCCTACGTCCTGCTCTTCTTGTTTCTTATTGCTTGATCACAAGGTGCAGGCTACAAAGTGCTCCTAGAGCTGTATTCAGGTGGCAGCCGGCTGGAAGTCCTAGCCGGCTGGAGGTTGAAGATGATGCTATCTGCCACTTGTGTGTTCTGGTTGCTTGCCTCACGCAGGAGGCTCTAGCCCGCCTTATATAGGCAACGGGCTAGGGTTTTGGGTTACAAGGATTTTACAGGTCTGTCCCTATGACATCATCTACTTTCTGGCCGGCTGGAGCTCGTTGCCATGATTCTGCACAGGAGATGCCCGATAGGAAGTACTGTTCACCAGGAGCGGTTATGCGGGACGGGCCCACCGGTACGGAGCTGTCGGTTGGTACGTCCGGCTTCAGCCCAGCCGGACGTCTGTGTCCGGGTAGACGCAGGCGGCTTGATTCAGCCGGCGGGTTCCAGGCGGGGTTGTCCAGCCGGCACTTGTTCAGCCGGCCCGTGGAGTCTGAAGGAAAGAACCTCTTTGGGGTATCCGGGGTTCATCTCCCCGACACTAGCCCCCGAGATCGTGGAGTCTTGCTAGCTTGCTGGGAAGACTTTGCGATCTTCCCCTTGGTCTTGGTTGTCGTGGTCGAAACGTCGAGGTTGGAGATAGGGCCGGCTGAAATTGGAGCCGGGCAAAGCCGAAGCCGGATGAAGTTGAGGCTTGTGTGCGGGGAAAGCTCCGCGGGCACCCCTGATCTTGGCTGCGTACTGTTGGAGTTGTCGATGACTTGTTCGGCTGCGTGGGGCCGGAACTGAAGTCCTTGGCGGCCTGGCGTGGCCGTCTTGAGGGTTCGGGTCGTGGCTTACGTCAGCCACGTCCCCACGTCCCGTCCGCCTGGCGGCTCTCCCCGGGAATCGAGGCAGAACGCCTCGGCTTCATCGTTGGGATCTTCTGCGGCAACCGCCCATTAGTGGGATCTTTTGCGGGCGGTTTTGGCGTAACTACATGCCACGCATCGCGCGGTGGCACGTCTCCGCCCATGGCTCCTTGCTCGTAAAGGGGGAAGTGGGGGAACGGTTCAAGCTATCGTTCCCCATTCTCCTGCCTGCGCTCTAGCTTCAGCCTGCTCCGAGATTGTTTCCTTCCTTCGCATTCTCCCAACGCATTCTTCTTCTTCGCCAGTGGCGCTTCCTCTCCGACGGGGAATCAGACCTCAATGGCCAGCACTGGAGCCTGGATGGGGTCCAGCGTCGACAGTGCGGAGCTCAAGAAGCTCCGCCGCGGGATGCTCATCAGCAGCAAAGAGGAAGTCGGGATCCGTGTTCCTGACGACGAGGAGATCTCGCTGGTCGCGGCGGCGAATGAGTTCGTGGTGTTGTCCTCGCACCTGGCGAGGGGATTGGCATTGCCGGTGAGCCCCTTCCTCCGGCAGTTCCTCAATTTCTACGGTCTGCAACTCCATCACTTGGGGGCGAACAACATTACGCTGCTCTCTTGCTTCGTCACCCTATGCGAGGCGTATCTGGGCCTCTGGCCCTGCATGGAGCTGTTCGGGCTGTTTTTCTTCCTCCGCGCTCAGACTAGCGGCAAGAAGCTGCGGGAATGCGGATGCGTCTCCGTGTCCACGAAGAATGTCCTCTTTCCCAAGGTTCATCTGCTCGAATCCGTCAAGAAGTGGCAGAGCAGCTACTTCTATGTTCGGAACCTCACGGCGGAGGACCGGATTGGGCTTCCCCGGTTCAAGAACCAACTGCCCGAAGACAAGTCCTGGAACCGGAAGGCGCCTGTCGATGAAGGTCTGGAGGCGGCCGTGACGGCTCGGGTGAAGGACCTGATCGCAGGCGGCCTGACCTCCAGGGACCTGACGCTGGCTTGGCTGGCTAGGCGGGTGTACCCGCTGCAGGCTAGAGCGCACAAGATGTGCTTCTATTCGGGTCTCCGAGACCCCACCCGGGCTTGCGCGGAAGCCTGGGAGTCGGGCGAGTTGCGACGCTGGGCCGGCCAGGTGATCACCGACGCGATCGAGCGGAAATGGCAGTTCGGCGTGGAGCCGTTTTCTCGCGCGCGGCGCGCTCCGGTGGTTAGTTCCTTTCGCCTTTTCTTGTCTTGCGTTCCTTCGAGCCGGCTGAGTACTCATCCGGCTGGCGTGTCCTTGCAGATTTGCGATCTTCAGAGGGCCGAAGATCTTGACGTCGTCTTCGGGGCGGACCGGCCCGGTCCCCCCCGGAGGAGCAGGCGGCCTCCGGCGAAGAGAGTGCCTCCGACGGAGAGGCGGACAGTGAGGAGACCGCCTCGGATGCCGAGGCGGGTGACGGTTCCCCCGTTGCATCCGACGCGGGGAAGCGTCAGGCTAGGCACGACGACTCCACGGAGTCGTCTGATGGCGCCGATGACGCCGGTGTCGAGGACGATGATGATAGCGGTCGCGCCGTGGCGAGCCCTACCGCGGCCGACTCTGATTCTGACCGGGCCACCCGCGGGGGCTCGGGCTTGGAGCGCAGCGAAGTGGCGCCGGTTCCGGCTCCCCGTGGTAAGTCTCCCGCGCCCGATTTCGCCGAACAAAACAGCGGCGAGGGCGTGCGGGTATTTGTCGATCTCTCCAGTGGCTCCGAACCGGACTCTGAGAGTTCCTCTTCCGTGCCAGCCTCCAAGCCAGGCGTGTCCAGCCGCAGGACAAAGGAGCTGGAGGCGAGCGTCCAGAAGACTCGATCGTTGTCCTCCCCCCAGATCGGAAAGGAGAGGCGGTCGAAGGAGGCCGCCGACTCAAACGCGGGTGAGAGCGCCCGCCAGCGAGGCGGGTCGTTCGTGAAGCGGGGGGCACTCCCCGCAAAGAAGCTTTCTTCAGTGTTCAGCCGGCCGACCACGGCCGGCCTGACGCCCGCTGGGAAATCGACAGCGGAGAAGAAGGTTGATGCCATCGTGGAGGAAACCATGGCTAAAATCGCAGCAGAGCAGAAGGAGGTGGAGGAAGCGGAGAGGGCGGAAGCTCTCGCTGGCGGGACCAGCGCCCAGGTGGTTAATCCTACTCTTGCAGTTGATCCTGATTACGACTTGAGTATTGAGGATATGGAAAAGGCTATTTATGCGGAACTGGCGCAGGCGGATTTGATCCGGGAGGCGATGGACGCCAAGATGACCGTGAAGCAGCTGGTTGCTGCCAAGGCGGCTGAGGCGAAGGCGGGAGCGGGCGCGGACGCCGGGAAGACCGCGGAGGCCGGTGCTGAGGTTGAAATGACGCCGGCTCCCACGAAGCGGCCGGTTGACGACCCTGTCGTTCCTGTGAAGGGCGGGGAGGTGCCCTCCGGTGGCGTGAAGCGCCTGCCCGACGATTCGCCGGCTCCTCCGCCAAAGCGCTTGAAGAGGAGGAAGCCCGTGGAACTGGGCTCACGCGACGGGTAAGCCTTCGCCCTGAGGCGGAAATCTTGTAGTCTGTACTTCTTGGTGGTGACGCTTTCTTCATTTCGTAGGGAGCCACTCACGACCGTGGCGGCGGCGACTAGCATGGTGGTGGAGCCGGCCTCGGGGCCTGCTCCCGAGGCCCCTATGATGCACGCGGCTGGTCCGCCTCCAGAGGCGGTGACGGCGAAGGCGGACGTGGAGCCGGACAGCCGGGTGCCGGCAGACGCAGCTCCCCTCGTGGTCGACTTCGACCCTCCGGTTTCGGGCAGTGGTGCCGAGGCGGCGGCGGATGCCTTCAGGACAGTTCCTCGGCCCGGTGCCGGGGCCGGAGACCTCGCCTTCCCCACTCCTTCCTCGTCAGTGGTCGAGACGGCCAAGGACAAGGCCATAGCGGGGGCGACGGCCTTGCTCCCTGGCCCCTGTCAATCAACTTTGGCATGCTCTCCTCCATATTCCGGCCCAGTGCCGGCTCGGCCCGACGCATCGAGGAAGTTCCCCCTCGCCGCGCTGGTGGAGCAGAAGGCTCAGGAGAATTTGGCCAACATCGCGTTGCTCCGCTCCTCGATAGAGTATGGCTTCGTCGAGGCGGTTAAGGAAAGAACCTCTTTGGGGTATCCGGGGTTCATCTCCCCGACAAGTACCGCCCATTGTCGTCCTACTAGGATGCCGTGGTGGAGGCCGAGTACAACCTGCGCCTCCACAACTTCTTCCCCACCACCGTCGACTGCGAGCCGACTGACTGCTGGTTGGAAGAAGACGAGTTGTCCGAGGAGGACCCTGAGCCACCTCTACCGCCACCTCCTCCTAGCTACGTTGGTCACTGATATCGATTTCGGCTAGAATGACGACGTTCATGTTTCTACTCCGGGAAAACTTTCTTCGAGTTCAGCCGGACGGCCGGTGAGCTTGTCGCCGGCCACTTCGACCATCGACATATGCTCGAAGTAGCTCGAGCAGTGCATCGGTGAATCGCCCTAGTTCAAACTGTACTCCATGAGTCGCCGCCCTCTAAGGCTGGAATATTGGAGTAGAAATAAAGGGATTTAGATTTAGTTTCTATTTTTTTTGAATCAAGTTGTATCTAAATTTAGATTTTATTAAATCAAGTTATATCCAAAATTTTGATCGGACCGGCCGTTTGTACGGTGCCGGTGTGGGAGGCGCCCATAATTGTGGCGGACATGTGTCCGACACCCCCAAAACGGACATAGATTGGAAGCTGGTAGACATAGACCTAGTTAGATTAACAATTTTACATAAAATGTGCATAGACCTAGTTAAATTAACGATGGCCACGATGCTCCCGAGGAGGGGACGTCTAACGCTATTCCGGTAGTCATCATAGATTCATAGTCCAGTTTAGTTGAACGATTCGTTGTTTTGTTATCTGACATTGGATCCACAGACAAAAGTCGTTAACGGACCAACCGAAAGCATATTGCTCATCCTAGTGTTCCTGTTTTGTTATTGTAGGATTCGTCAGATTATAATAGAATTTATCAAACACGACCCTAACGTGTGGAGTAGAGTTCGATTATTTTGGGCGGAATTCGTAAGGTGGTCCAGCACATGTAGATGTATCCACTTCACAGTGGGCCGGATTGTTCATTTATCGTGCCTGCCTAGGTTTATCTTGGAGCCTGATCAGTCCGCGGTGAAGGCCCCGCGAGAACCCCGAGGAGAGATAGGATGCGTTTGGTTGCTCATACGATTTTTGATCTTTTTGCATCTGTGGTCCTGGCGAGCCTGGCTCTGAAAAAACGTGGACTGAGCCATGTTGTGTAGCCCGTTTGGCTGCCAACAATGTTCTGGCCAGGCCCATTTCGTTGCATGCGAATTTTGAAGCCTACGGCGTTTGGTTGTATGCGTGTTTCATGTACTCTTACCTGCTGTGTACGTGGTAGTATTACCTCACACCATCACAGCAGCATAAAGGGCGCGAGCAGGACAACAGCGCGGCGTGGGGGCGTGGCGACGGTGCCGGTGTTCACGCACGTACACCACGCTCGCTCTAATTACCGGTGTGGCGACGACGAATCACATAGCTATGAGCGATGGCGGCTGGGCGAAGACAATATCGAGTAGCTACTGTTGTGCCGGCATAGCCTACTAGCTGCTGCTATGCCGGCGGCGACCGGCGGTGACGGAGAGGTTGAAGAACATAGTGTACGCTACATGCAGTCTATATAGGTTCATATCTCAGTACAAAATCTACTCGTATATGACACCCGAAACAGAAAACTTACAACACGAAAGTTGTGCGTAACGTTGAGATGAAGCTACACGTCAAAGGATATCTCAAACGGTGGATCGAGTACGACAAATTTGACAAAATTCGTACACAAAAGAGGCAAACATCAGTGCAAAATTGAGAAACTACAGTCGACGAAACTTGAAACCGAGCATCAGAATGGAACCTACTCGTCGACGCGCATATTTCTCATGTACACTTTATTTTAAATCGAGCAATATTTAGTGAGATTAGAGAGCCAGTAAGTGGAGAAGTTTGAGATGAGGAGAACAAACCAACTTGCCCAGCAGCAGAATCACCCCACCTCATCCCACATATGCTTTGCTTAGCGTGAACCTTAAAGTTGGCCCTACGGGAACGGCCGAATCGAGCATTCCTATCGGGCCTGTCCCGAGGGTGTTTTAAACATTGTGAGATGCACAAACGCGGAACGGGAATCACCTAAAACTCCACGTTCCTAAACTCCTTCCTAAGCCCAGTGTGCAACCAAACGCCCCCATAGTTCCATCCATGTCGGCACTCCCTCGCGATGGATCCTCCAATATCAATACGACAGGAGCCCACCCACGTGGCCACGCCGGAGAGCACCGTTAGAGCATCTCCAACAGCAGCGCTACGCGCCGGCGCGCTATATTTTTTTACGGCGCCAGATTTGCGATTTTGCGCGCGCAGCGCCTGTTTTGCTTTAGCAGAAGCGCTATAGTTAGCGCGGCGCGGCTGCACAATTTGTAGCTCCAGCAGAAGCGCTAAAATTCCACCGCGCGCGCCCAGCGCAAACAACATTCACATCAAACATGCAAACAAACCGAATCAAACAAACACCAAATAAATCAACAATAAATAGTTTAATTATTTATTACAACACAAATAAATAGTTGTTCCGGAAAAATAGAACAAATAGTTCATTACACAACACAACAAATGAAACAAACACACAAATTCAATTCAATGTTGCCCATTCCATGTCCAGCACTCCTCGATAAGATCCTTTTGAAGCTCATCATGTGTGTCATTACGTCGAATGGCATGGTAGGATGCAACAAAGCGTGCCACCCTCTCAACCCTCCTCCGCGGTTGAACGGGAACACCCATTAACTCATAATGAGTATAGTCCAAATCTTGCCCGCGCTCATTCTCGATGATCATGTTATGCATGATCACACATGCGTTCATGATGTACCAAAGCATTTCTTGATCCCAAAATCTTGCCGGTCCTCTAACAATAGCAAATTGGGCTTGCAAAATCCCAAAAGCTCTCTCCACATCTTTCCTAGCCGCCGCTTGAGCATTGTGAAAGTCAAGCATTTTCTTACCTACCGGTTTCTGAACCGGTTTCACAAATGTTTGCCACCTTGGGTAGATGTCGTCCGCAAGATAGTAGCCATAGTTGTATGTATGGCCATCTGCTACAAACTCCACCGGACAAGTTTTTCCTTTTGCAATCTTATTCATGAGTGGTGAACGATGAAGAACATTAATATCATTGAGAGCTCCGGGCATTCCGAAAAAAGCATGCCAAATCGAAGTCTCATGATCGGCCACCGCTTCAAGAATTATGGTGGAATCCTTCTTATGGCCCTGAAATTGTCCATGCCATGTTGCAGGACAATTCTTCCAACTCCAATGCATGCAATCAATTGATCCAAGCATACCTGGAAACCCTCGAGCAACATTGAACTCCAAAAGCCTAGCCGTGTCCGCTGCGTTGGGAGCTCTCAAGTATTCCTTACCAAACACTTGCACAATGCCAACTGCAAAGCGCTTGACACACATGATGGCTTGACTCTCGCCCATCGCCAAGTGATCATCCACTAGATCCGCCGGAATACCGTATGCCAACATACGCAAGGCGGCGGTCACCTTTTGAAAGGTGCTATGCCCAAGTTCACCGGCGGCATTCCTCCTTTGCCGGAAAAACCGATCATGTCTACTCAGGTCCTCTGCAATTTTCTTAAACAAGTCAATGCTCATCCGAAACCGACGCCGAAAATAAGACTCGGGGTATATGGGATGCTCGACAAAATAGTGCCTCATCAATCTTTCATGAGCACCCATCCTTTCCCTCCACAATTTTAGGCGACCCATCACTGAACCACTGTGCTTTGGTCGTCGGAGGACAAACATGAATCGTCACTAGACGAACTCATCTACAAACATGAATTTGTACTAGTTATTTACCTACAAACTAGTTATTTGAACTCATCTACAAACTAAAAAATTAGAGAACAACAAACATACCTTGCAAGTATTTTGTCAAACACCTTGCGCGCGCGGAGGTTCGACGACCGCCAAGTGCTGTTCGTCGGAGGAACTGCGCGCTGGCTGGCGGCGAGGAAGGAGCTGGAACAAGGAGCGGCGACTGCGCGCAACTCGCCGGAGGAACTGCGCGCTGCGGAGTAGCTGCGGAAGCGGCGGAACCGGAGTGGCGTCGCTGGCGCTGCGGGCCAAAATCGACGCGGCGGCGACCTGCCCAGCGGTACACCCGGCGATGCGCAGGGGACGAGCGGCGGAAGTGCTGACGGCTGGTCTATTCCCGCGCCATGGTCGCCGACGAAGATGGGGGAGAAGATGCGGACGGCGCGCGGGCGAAGCGAGGGCGATGACGACGGCGGGGAATTTTCCGGGTGGCGGTTGGCTCTCTCGCGCGCAATTTACTTTCGCACCGCGCGCTGGCTCGGCCGCCCCAAATTCAGCGCAGAGAGTACCGCTCATGCTAGCGCGCTGGCCCCTTTTTACCGCGCGCGGAGTTTTAGCGCGGCTGCTGGAGACGCCGAAACGGGTGCGCGCGCGCCATATCGGCAGTTTCTTGGGCGCGCGGCGTTTTTAGCGCTGCTGTTGGAGATGCTCTTAGAGCAAGAACAATAGAAGAGCCAGCTGCTGGCTCTAGAGGCTATGCCATGTCAGCTACCGTCGTCATACAGCTAGAACAATACATTAGACAAGCTGTTGGCCGACTGTTAGGTTGGCCATATAAAAAAATATATACAATGATTGCATATGCATCAGTCGTAGAAATCCAATGTAACATGCATCTTTGTAGCCATTTCAAGCAACCAACAAGACATATCATTATAATAGGCTGATTAATAAGCAATGAACGATTAACCAAACATAGTACCAAATAGATCTCCAGTAAACAAGTGGGCCTAGCGCTGGCTCTGGCTACAAGCGGGTTCTGTTTCATCGTAACCTGTGCTGAACCCGGGCACTAGACGAAGCGCTCGCTTCGCTCTCTCCTCATTTCTCTCTCCTCCACGTAAGACTTCGATGAGGTGGTAAACGCTGAAGCCGGCTGACTAGGCCTTATTGTACATGCTCACAGAGGAGAGGACGGACTCTGCCGCGTGTGCTGTGCGTCGACCAGGACGAACCCATTTCCGTTTTCTTTTCGAGGAGAAAGAATTCCAGCGGAGGACCCCCAATCAAATCCAATCCTTCTCCTTTCACCGACCAACCTTTTATTTTTTTTTAGACCACTTTCACCGACCAACTGAACTACTGCTCTGCTGCAGGCCCACTACGAAGGATTAGCACAGTTCCAGATGCCTGCGATTGCTTGCTTTTGCTTGACTCAATGTGCGTGCCTAGCAGCGTACGTATGTTAATTCCACTTTGATCTCGTTTTGGTTCAAGTTTTCCTGAATGAAGAGGTTCAAAATTAATATCACTTTGATCTCGTTTTGGTTTAAAGTTTCAGGCAATTTTTGTTTTGCCTCAAGGAAAGTTCCCGTAATATTGTACTTTAATCCCATGTTCATCGATCGATCAGCCGTGTACCAACTACCAAGGAAACTTTTGAGGGGAGAGAAAAGATGCGGCTAGCTATAGCTAGTCGTTGGATGCAACAGCCGACAGGCATAACGAGACGATACTCAAACGTGCAAGGAACAAACAAAGCGTGTGGCACGAGGCAAGTTAACTAACACCAGAATGTTCTAAAAAAAAAAAAAACTAACAGCAAGAACACAAAGTCAGCTCCATACCCATCATCTCAGCGGAAGAAGGTCTCTGATCTCTGGATGTTCCATTTCACCGAGCACAAGAAACACGACCGAAATCGTCTGCGCCTCGCGACTCGTATGAATGATCACATCGACAACTACGTCCTACTACTCTCTCTCAGACAGCCCAAAGAGGAAGGGAATTCCAAGAAAACCCAAGAATCCATCCGCTAGCCGCGCTTCTTCTCCTGGCCGAGGTCGCGGAAGAGCTCCGCGGCCTCGGCGCCGACGAGCTCCATCTGGTCCTCGAGGTACTTCTGCAGCAGCCCCAGCCGATCGCCGCCGGCGTCGACGGACCCCGACCCCGACCGCGACATCCCGCCGCCGCCGCCGCCGCGGCAGCTCCGCATCATCCGCCTCCTCACCCGCCGGAACCGGACGACGGCCACGGCGCAGCAGAGCAGGGGCAGCCAGAGCAGCGCCAGCGACACGGCCACGGGAACCGCCCACACCGCCACCACCGCCGCCGCGCACGTCCGCCACGACGGGGGACTCCCGATAATCCCCATCCCGGATTCGCACCGGAGCCGATCAGCCGGCTGAGGAACTGACTGACCGCTCTGTGCCCCTGTTCTTGCTCTGCTCCGCCTTGTTGCTTTTTTGGTTGCTCTGGATTGGGATTGGAGGAGGAAGAGCGTGTATCCGTAAGGGAGCGTTCGCTTTTATTATGGCCTTTGCTTTGCTTCCAACGAACCGATGGCGTTGGCGACCTTGTCCCCCATCCCCCCTTTTATGCTGCGCGCTTACTTCCTGGAGCAGGATCGGAATCCAATCAGGCCGGGAATGGGCGTGACACGTATGGTTTTCTGATGATGATATTTTCTCCATATTTATGCGCCGCATCATCATCCCAGTGTTTTTTTTTTGCGGGAACTAAGAGAAAATATCTCACGGATTATATAGCCTTTCTTGCAGGTAAATTCAATTTTGAGACTACTAGCACAAAAACAACAGCAATCATATACAGATGTCAGGAACTAGAAACTCCATAATTTCAAAGCTTCCACACCATTTGGTCTGTTTCCTGAGACAACACCAGGTTTTAAACAATAGAAACAAATTATCTGAAACGACGTGTCGATGTGCGCAGATGGCAGAGATTCAGCGATGGAGTCGTCGTATCGTTTAAATCGGCGCATTGTTTCAGTGGCTAGACGAGCGGCGCAGTGAAGCGTCGCCTCGTAACAGCGCTGCAGAGTCCACGACGCGGCATGCATGCCATCCTGGCGTTAATGGCGAAGCCAGCCCCGCTTCTTCGTCTGGCTTTAAAATGCTACCACCGACCCTCTCGTCTCACACACTCCACCACCGGCTCTCTCCCCTTCCACTCTTACAGACACGATGCACCCTCACGGACCCCGTGTCTGGCCAACAAAGGAGGACCTCGAGCGACGCCGCCTTGACGCGGCTTGCTTTCTGCGCTGTCAAGATACGCCGCGTCTAGGGCCCTGGATTGCGGCGGCCCGGGTTGTAGCGCCGCTACCTCCACAACCCGATGCGCCTGACGATCGTCGTCTGATGACGGCCAAGGAGGCGCAACACCACGTGCGTGACTACCCCCGGTGCCAGCCGACCGCCGCCTGTCGGACGGCTGACTGCTCAAACTGGACAACTTCCCGGTAGCGTCGCCCCTCACCGGGCAGGCGAGGCTGGAGTACATCCAGTCGTTGGGGCAGGCGGAGGTAGTCGACACAGTCACCGTGGAGGAGCGGAGCCGCTGCCTGCCACCGTTCAACGCGTGGGCGGCGTACTGGGACGTCATGGTGAATGTCGAGAACGCCGGCCGCCTCTACAGCTTGTCCACCAGCGGCACCGACGATGAGCCGCTCGAGCAGGTGTCCGACGAGGAGGAGTCAGCTCTTCCACCACCACCGAGCAGCGCCGGTCATTGATATCGATTCCCTGCCAAAACAAGGGCTTTCATGATTCTGGTCAAGGAAAGCTTTGTTCGCTTGCTACGTCGATCATCATTAATATCGACGTAGCCCGAAACGACCCCTTGACCAAAGATATATGCATCTCTGAGTAGTAGCTCTAGCAGTACCGGCGAGGATGAGCTTAGAGCTTGTCGTCGGAGTCGTCGGTCTCCTCCGTCATCGACATATATGAGGAGTAGCTCGAGCAATGCATTGAGAAAGCGGATGTACTCCATGGTAACCAAGGACATAGAATAAAGGGGTTTAGGGTTTAGATCGCATCAAATTGTATCGAAATATGTATTTCAATCGCATCAAATTGTATTGAAATTTGTATTTCAATCGCATCAAATTGTATTCAATATTTGAAATTGTTTGGTCCGCCGTTTGGGGAAGCCGGTGTGGAAGACACGAAAAAAACGCCGGACAAGTGTCCGACACCTCCTAAAGGGTGCTCCGTTTGGGGTGCCGGATACAATTTAGACACCAGCATGGAGATGCTCTTAGATACTACCTGGTCAGTTTGGAGATGATGCACGTGGCATCGGGTTAATACATGTTTTAGATTTTCATTATTTTGATCTTCACACGCTGAATGAGTGGGCTGTTGACACGACTATTATTATTATTATTATTATTATTATTATTATTATTATTATTATTATTATTATTATTAACTAGTCGACTCATCAACACTTCGAGCCTATAATAATTTTGCTAGAAAGTAAACTCGAATCGAGCCTCATCCGAAACCACATAAGCGAAGCCCCTGTGTATGAGTACCACGAACGTTTCGAAATGTTTATTTACGAAAACTAGGTCTGTTCCATGAAACCGATATTCGATTGCGGTGACTTTTCGAATTCTCACTTTCGACTTGACACATGCGCCGCACTCAAAGCCCGCTAGACTCTTGTTTAAGAGGAGCGTATGTTTGCTGAAAATGGTAGTAGGTGCAGGTCGCATCGTGCGTGCGTGAGTGCGTGTGTTCATCAATGACTCAGTTTCTGATGCGGCGGTTGGCCGGTGGATCGGAGTCCCAACCATTTTTCTACAATTCAGTACAGCTAGGCTGCTAGCGTTATTTACTATCCTCTCTGTACGGCTTCGGGGGGAAATCGGTCGTGCACTCGTGCAGCCTAGCTGTACTGGATTCATGCAAAAATTCTTCGTTCCAAAATGGTCGATCGTCCAGGCACCGGATATATCCAAAGGCTTAGCCCGCCGTCGAGCGTCATCGTGTTCGTGCACGGCGGCTGGTCGTTCACCCAAATCGGCTTGGGAGTTGAGAAGAAATGTTCATATCTTTTCTTATGTGAATCATGCATCTCCATACACTTGCATGTTTCATTTCAAACACCGAAGGGTACCACTTGTCAGGGCAACTCAACAAACAATCTTGACGTATACTAATGAGATTCCAACAACACTCCAAAGTGTGCTACCAAAGGGAATGTGATAGCGAGACTAACCAAGTACACGACAACCCTAAACAGTTTGGAAGGGAGGTGTGCTCCCGAGCTACTGAAAGTAGATGATCAGCCGAGACCACACCAAGAACAGAAACTCACCAACGAAATCATGGCACCAAGGCAGACGTACGACACAAGCAATTAGCGTCGAAAGACGCAACGTGTCTATGAGAAATTTGGTTTCGAAAAGGGGAGTATAACCCGACTGCAGCGTTTTGACACCCGGGCTCCATGTAGCCCTTTAGTTCAATCATTCGAAAAAATAAATTTGAAAGTTTGACAAAAATCTGAAAAAATATATATGTATAGCCAATGACGTATCCTACAAATGTGCAAAATATCAGTCCGAAATACGATGTATTATACGCTACACAAAAAAGACAAATTGGTAGATCTGGATGTGTGAATAGTGTGCTCCAAAGTTTGTCACATTTTGTCAGAATTTGTCTTTTTTATAGATCCCATAATACAAAGAATTTCGTATTGAAATTTTGCACAATTGTAGGATACAGTATTGGCTACATCTAGATTTTTTAATAGATTTTTTTGAAACTTAAAAATACTGATTTCGAAAAGTTTAAAATAAAGGGCTACATGTAGCCCAAGCTCCAAAAGGCTTTTTCGAGTATAACCCCAGCCGCTTCATCAATCAATGCACATATCCATCTTTATTATGAAGTTCATAAACCGAGTTTGCAAATTAAGGATCACATAAGGTCGATACGTGAATCAACCAACGAAACCATCTAGCATATAACATCTATACATACTGGACTCTACTAATACATCGCCAACTATCCCAGTTGAACATATCCTAAGCAATCGTCACTAGGTGGTTGCATCCATTAACCATAACCTCCTGCTGATCCGACGGGAGAAGAAATTACCCATAGCTGAATCCAGTGTGTGGTCATATGTATAACATACAAAAAAATAAAATGAAATGCTCTAGTCTTGTTAAAACCATGTTATTTATGCAATTTCATATATGTTGTTTTCTTGTCGATTCCATTCAGTTAATTCCCAAACAAAATTTTGAAGTTGGTTGTTGGAGGAAGGGTTTATGTATTATGCACTATGCGCCATAAAAGGCGCTCAAAGGGTCATCATGAGAGAAACAAATGCTCAATTCTCTCCTCTGAGTCACACAAGCAATATTAACCTGTTACAGTTTCTTTTAGCCAGATTATCCATATGAAGACGCTTTATAGTGTCAGGAGAAACTGGTGCCTAGTCTCTTCCATAAATATGTGTCAGAGCTGGATCTTGGCGGTTGCGCCGGGATTTTTTTTTTTGTGTGTGCATTTGTTCAGCCGTCGCGGCCCAAAACATGTGTAAAAGGTTGATGGGGAGTTCATTGAAGTTCCTTTGTTTGTGTGCTTTTCCCAAATAGTAAAACTTATAGAGAACTGAATTGAGGGTCACCATGAATAGGGTGCAAGAAGAACAAAGATTGAAACTGATATGACACTGAAGGTGTGTGTGCGTGCGCGTGCGCAGGGTTGGAGTGGGTAATCTTCTTTTGCCGAAATATTATCCGATTTAAAATACATTATATCCTTAAAAAATAGTGAAATTCCTCCAACTTTGACAACTAATAGATTTGTTTGATAGGTTAAAAAAAACTAATAGATTTGTTAGCTAAAATCTTAACACTGCATTTTTCACATATTTTAATTTTATTTTATAAATTGTGTTAGCTTATACATTTCTGGCATGATGGTCACAATTACGTCAGGTAAATTTTGCCCAACTTTAAAACGTAATTTTTTTGGAATGGATGAAGTATTAGGCAGAGACAGTTGTAGACACAGGTCGGTTTGGAGACGCTGCACTGCACTTGATATCCGATCATTTATACATATTTTGTTTTTTTATTATTATTTGGATCTTCACATGTGGGCTGCTGACGCGACTCCAATTATTAATAACTTCTCGACTCCATCCCGACCTCCTGCTCCTGCCTCCATCCCGGCCGGCCGACGACGGCAAGCTCTCCTTCAACCAAAGCTCCGCCCAGCCAGAAGGTCATCCTCGCCTAGGAGTCCTTGCATCAGCGCGTCCCCTAGCCGGTCACCTCGCCGTCGCAGTCAAGCTCCGCTTCATCTCGTCACCGTGCTGCTCGCATGCTCCTCGTCAGCAAGTCGTCTTCATGTCGTGAGTGCTGCTTCTCGTCAGCATGTTTCTTCCGACAGTGCTAGAGCTGGAGGCCGCCCTGGGCAAGCTCCGGCCATCCCTGCCGGCTGCTCGTGCAACGACGGTCGCCTCCACGCCACGCTGGTTGCACCCGCGTCTGTGCCGGCTGCTCTGGCTCTGTCGGTTGCCTCTGCCGCCGTGTTGTCCGCGGTGTTAGAATACAAGTTGTAATTATGTTTTAGAGTCCTATTTGGTTTGTGTTAGGCTAGGTCGGTGGCCTATGCCCCTCATATATACCTCTTGTAACCGGCACAATATTGCTATCGATTATTATTCAATACAATTTCACATGGTATCAGACTTACGATCCTAGGGTATGGCCAACCCGCCGACCCCGCCACTGCCGCTGCCGCCCGACTACGTCGAGCGGCGCGCCGCCATCGTCGCCGCCAAGGTCGCCGCGGCCGTGGCCTCCTCCACCTCTACCTCCATTTTAGCTCTACCTCCACCAATGGCCACTTCAATCTCTTTCACCGACACCATCTCCGATATTAGCCCCTACATCCCCGTAACCCTAGACCTCGCTGCTCACAACTACTACCATTGGCGTCACCTCTTCGACGTCCACCTCGGGCGATGCAACCTCCGCTCTCACGTCACCGACGACGCTCGCCCTCAACTTCATGATCCGCAATGGGCCAAGGATGATCTCGCCATTATTCAATGGATCTACATGCGAGTCTCCACGGAAATCTTCAATCTCGTGCACCGTGATGGTGCCTCCGCCGCCGATCTATGGGCAGCCCTTCGTCAGCTCTTCCAGGACAACGTCGACGCTCGCGCCAACAATCTCCACACCGAGCTTCGGAACACGGTGCAAGGTGATGCACCCATCGGCGTCTACTGCCAACGCCTCAAGGCGATCGCGGATGAACTCCGCGAACTTGGTGATCCGATCGACGATCGCCAGCTCATCAACATCCTCCTCGTCGGCCTCAGCGAGCGGTTCGAGAAATAGGCCTCCTTCATCCCTATAATGCGTCTGTGCCCCTCCTTCGCCGAGGTTCTCTTGATGCTCCAATGGGCCGATCATGCCCAAACTAACAAGGACTCCCATCCTCAGGTCTTCACTGCTGCTCCTCGCCCGCCTGCGCCACTGCCGCCACCGCCACCTCCACCAATGGCTCCTCCTCAACCATCGGGCTGGCGTCCAAGTCCCAACTACAGGGGCCGAAACCCTAAACCACCGCAATTTCGCACGGCGCATGCTCCTCCTCCGCCCTCGGCTTCGGCTCCACCGACTGCACCACCGCCGACGCCCGGATGGCGCCCCTCTCCTGATTCGTGGACCGGGCTAGTCCAGGCGTGGCCTATGCCCTGGTCCGCCCCGAAGCCCTATGGTGCCCCGCCTGCCTACACTGGTGGCTGGCAGCCCGGTTCCCGTCCTCACACCGGCGCTGCCGTCCTCGCGCCACGACAGCCAACGGCCGCGTACCACGCTGCCCCCGCCTACGCGACATCGATCTACAACGCCCCTCCTTATGCATCATATGGCGCTACATTGGCCCCCTCCATGCCGCAGTACAATGATTGTGGCTCTCTCTTTATGCCGATGTTGGCCCTACTGCCGACGCCGCCACACCCGCCATCTCCCATGTCTACACCGGCCTCTACTTCGACTCCGAGCTGGGACCAAGTTGCTTTTCTACAAGCCATGAACAACTTTGCTGCACAAGGGAACTCAGGTACGGATTGGATTTTCAATTCTGCTACTTCTAGTCATATGTCTGCATCGAGTAATTTGCTGTCTTCTTGCACACCGTCGCCTTTTCCCTCTATTACTCTCGGTGATGGATCCTCTATTCCTATTTACTGTGTCGGTCAAGCCCAAATCCAATCCCCAATCAAACCTTTGCTTCTTCGTGATGTTCTTGTAGCTCCTGCACTAATTAAAAATCTGATTTATGTTCGCCAATTCACCAATGATAATCACGTTTCTGTCGAATTTGACCCCTTTGGTTTGTCTGTGAAGGATTACCGGACCAAGGCCGAGATCGCTCGATTCAATAGCTCCGGTGATTTGTATTCCCTCCATGGTGTTCCGGCCGCTGCCCCTCCAACGTCTATGGTGGCCTCTGTTGATCTGTGGCACCAACGTCTCGGCCATCCCAATAATAATGTGTTATCTAAACTCCTTAGTGAATTTTCAATACCTTGCAATAGAGATTCTCACAATTCTTCTATGTGTCAGTCGTGTCAATTAGGCAAACATGTTCGTCTCCCCTTTAGCTCCTCTCAATCCTCTAGTATTTTTCCTTTTGAATTACTTCATTGTGATCTTTGGACATCACCAATAGAAAGTGTCTATGGTTTTAAGTATTATCTTGTTATTCTTGATGATTTTACACATTATGTTTGGACCTTTCCTTTATGCAATAAATCCGACGTTCACAATATATTTCTTAACTTTCAGCGTTATGTCTCGGTCCACTTTTTCCTTCCTATAAGATTTATTCAATGCGATAATGGTCATGAATTTGACAACTTTAAAAATCGAAATTTCTTTCTTCAATATGGAATTCTCTTGCGTTTCTCCTGTCCTTATACCTCCCCTCAAAATGGCAAGGCCGAGCGTTCTCTTCGCACTCTTAATGACATCACTTGCACTCTTATTATTCAATCTTCTATGCCTCCGAAGTTCTGGGCTGAAGCCCTCCACACGGCCACATATCTACTTAATATTCGGCCATCTAAAGTTAATCCTCACACCACACCCTACTTATCTTTATTTCTCTCTCATCCGAACCACTCCGACGTTTGTGTCTTCGGTTGTCTTTGTTTTCCTAACTCCTACTCTACTTCTCCTAACAAACTTTCACCTCGTTCTACCCCGTGTGCCCATCTAGGTTTTTCCGACGAGCACAAAGGATATCGTTGTCTAGATCTCGTTAGTGGTCGTGTTCATGTGTCTCGTCATGTAACTTTTGCTGAAAATATTTTTCCTTTTTCCGAGCATCAACCTCTAGATCCTAACTCATCCACGCCGTCTACTAATCCCCCTCGTCGCAATATTTTCCCTTCTTTCACCAGCCAAATCCTGCCGTCGCTCCTGCCGCGGCAGCAAAACAGGCCGAATTCTCTGCCGCGGCAGCCGATCCTGCCGCGCCCTCTTCTGCTGCCACCTCTGCCGCGGCAGACTTCCTGCCGTCGCCGTCTCCGCCGCCAACACCCGCGTCCGCTACCTCCGCTGCGCCGGGCGCGTCAACCACGTCGTCATCTATCCCTCCTCCTCATGCTATTCCCGTCCCGGTGCCTACTAACGATCATACCATGCGCACACGTGGCAAGTCCGGTTTTCGTTTACCCGCCAAAGATCGTCTAAATCTAAACGCATCTCTATCTTCTTCCTCTATTCCCAAATCTTACAAATCAGCTCTCCTAGATCCTAATTGGGCCGCAGCCATGAAAGATGAATATGATGCTCTCATTCAAAATAACACATGGCAATTAGTTCCTCGTCCTTCAAACACAAATATAGTCTCCGGCAAATGGGTTTTTCGCCACAAATTTAATTCCGATGGAAGTCTTGCACGTTATAAAGCTCGATGGGTATGCCGTGGTTACTCTCAGCAACACGGCATCGATTATGGTGAGACTTTCTCTCCTGTTGTCAAACCCAACACTATTCCTACTATCCTTAGCATTGCCGTATCTTCTTCTTGGCCTATTCATCAACTCGATGTCAAAAATGCTTTTCTTCATGGTTCTCTTCAAGAAACAGTCTATTGTCAACAACCTCTTGGCTTCGAAAATTCTTCCTATCCTAATCATGTTTGTCTTTTTAAAAAATCTCTTTATGGTCTTAAACAAGCACCACGGGCTTGGTTTCAACGTTTTTCTACTTATGCTCAAACAACCGGTTTCACTCCTTCCCGTTCTGACACTTCCCTCTTCACCTTTCATCACAATACCGACACCACTTAGCTTCTTCTCTATGTTGATGATATTATTCTCACAGCTTCCTCACAACACTTTTTAGATCATATTATCTCTCTTCTTCGCAAAGAATTCTCTATGTCCGATTTAGGTCTTCTTCACCACTTCTTAGGTATTACTGTCATCCGTGACTCCTCTGATGATATGGCTAAGGTAGTCCGATCTTTCGATGAGATAGAGATACGTCGATTCTGGTGGAGTTCGACCTTGGCGATCCGACTTCCACGTACTAGTACGCAGCGCCAATGCAATCGCTAAACCAATCTCCGGGAGTTACCGATCCTACAGCAGCACGATCAGCCTGACCAATCGGTCTAGTTCTACCTGCGATCGAGGAACAAGTAAGAACCAAAGATGCAATCACGAAATTGCGGATGAAGTATGAGCTTTATTGAAAAGGCGGGATTCCGTAAGCGGTCTTGATCTGGTCGTTGGACACAAACCGAGTACACGAAGTTGCAGCAGTTGGCTAACTTTTAACTAAACAAAATCCAAGTCTAAACGATGACCTAAGGGGGGTATATAAGGAGGAAAGGAAGGGGTTTCGGCCAGCCAAGAGGTGGTGGCCGAATCCAACCCTAGGTGGACTTTCCTCCCTCAATACGGACTCTAAAAATGCACTATTAAGTCTGATACGGAATTACATGGGCCCTGGCCCGTAAATAAAGGTGGCGCAGCACCATATGTGACTATGGACGAAAATATGAAGTATAGGCATGAATATTTTGTCCAAGTCCTCAATCATCATAGTCTCCATTGGTAGCGTCATCCCCTTCCTCATGTGCACTCCTGCTGCCATCTCCATTGATGTACATGCTCCATAACTTATCCCTCGCGTCCATGCTTGGTCCATCATTCCTAAGAGAGACAAACACATTTGATTTAGGCAACATCATATTCTCATGAATATTAGGAGTAGCTTGTAAGAACGAAAGTACCTATTGATTAAGTTGACGTGCACGAGCTCTAGTCACAGGTCCTTGTAATGTAGGTGGTGTAGTAGTGGCGGTTGTATCTATAGCATGGATGTCCTCATCATCTGATCTTTTCTTGTCTCAACATCAGTACACTCTAGATCTTCTTTCTCGTGTTGGTATGCTTGGTTGTTGACCGTCTCGTACTCCTGCTGATACAGGTTCCAAACTTTCTGCCGATGGTGATCCCTTTTCTGATCCTTCTCTTTATCGTAGTCTCACCGGTGCCCTCCAGTATCTTACTCTCACTCGTCCTGAAATTTCTTTTTCTGTCCAACAAGCTTGTTTATACATGCATGATCCTCGTGTTCCACACTTCAACCATGTCAAACGTATTCTTAGGTATCTCAAAGGCACATTAGATTTAGGTCTTCATATAAACAAATCCTCTCCCACCTCATTGACAGCTTACTCTAATGCAGACTGGGCTGGTTGTCCAAATACTCGTCGGTCCACATCCGGATTTTGTGTTTTTCTTGGTAACAATTTGGTTTCTTGGTCTTTAAAAAGGCAGGTTACGGTCTCTCGCTCGTCAGCCGAAGCTGAGTACCGTGTTGTGGCTCATGCGGTTGCTGATACGGTTTGGCTGCGCCAGTTGCTGTCGGAGCTGCACCGTCCTATTGAGCAAGCTATCATTGTTTACTGTGATAATATTTCAGCTGTCTACATGTCAGGGAATCCGGTTCAACACCGTCGCACCAAGCATATTGAGATCGACATTCATTTTGTTCGAGAGAAGGTGGCTCTCGGTCAAGTTCGTGTTCTATACGTGCCTACTTCTGCTCAGTTCGCTGATATCTTTACTAAAGGCCTGACGACTACTCCGTTTCAAGACATTCGTTTCAGTCTCAACGTCGTCGAGCCTACCGTTGACACTACGGGGGGATGTTAGAATACAAGTTGTAATTGTGTTTTAGAGTTCTATTCGGTTTGTGTTACGCTAGGTCGGTGGCCTATGCCCCTCATATATACCTCTTGTAACTGGCACAATATTGCTATTGATTATTATTCAATACAATTCTACACGCAGCCGCCATGGCGGACCTGGCGCTTGGTGGTTGTTTGTCCGGGCCGGCTGCTCCGGCTCCGTCGGCCGCCTCCACCGGCAAGTTGGCTGCGCCTACGTCCATGCCGACTGCACCGTCTCCGTCGACCACCTCCGCCGCCGCGATGGCTGCGGCTGCTCTGGCTGCCCGCAAGGCCGACTCGGCAATTGGCGGCCGTCTGGAGCGCGTTCACTGCCGCCATAGGCCCGTGCCGACGACGGGGGCCACTACGGACGGGCGCACTCCAGAGTTGCCGTTGGCAGCTCCTGTCTTCAATGAGGAATCCGTCAACAAGGATGGGTGCGTGCATGTGGATCGCGGGCGCCGCTCCAGCCGAGGCCCTCGCCCTGAGACTTCAAGCGAAGGTCTTGAGCGTTGTCTCGCCTTCAAGCGCTGGGCTCGAGGAAGGTGCTTTCGTTGCCTCGAGCGTGGCCACCAAGTCAGCGCATGCCGTGGGCCGTTTAGATGCATCCGTTGTCGTCTCCCCGGTCATCGGGAGAGGTTCTGTCGTGCTCAATCTCCAGCTGCTCGTTCTCACTCCCCAGATGTTCGGGCCCGTGCTCCGGATTCTCATGTTCCTTGCCTAGGGAGTCGTTCTCCGTCTGCTCAGCCTCGTCGCCCCTCGTCGCCTCAGAGTTGGGCCGGGGTTGTGTGCCACTCGTCGTTGCGCCCTGCGGTGCAGCCAATCCCCTCTTCTAGGTGTTGCGAGGTTTTCAGTAGCTCTGTCTTTCAGTCCCACCTTGCCTTGTTGCGCTTGGAGCTCAGTCAGTTGGTTGCGGACCGCATTGAGGAGGCGTCTCGTCCTCTTCGTGAAGAGGTGGCAACTCTCAAGTTGCTGTTGGCAGGCGTTGTTGCTCCTTTGTAGCCAACGGAGGCATGTGCTTCTGATGACATGGGGCTCGCCCCTATGCAGGCCTCGCTTTCGCTTGCCTCCTCTGAGCAGAAGTCGTCTGTGGTCGAGGAAGCGATTCACTTTGGTTGTTTCTCTCCTCGTGGCAGTCCCTGCCTATCGCCGCAGCTTGTTGCGATGGCTGCTTCTGAGGGCGAGGACTTTGATGGGATCTTGACTCCGGTCCTGCAGATCACACTAGGGCTTCAGGAGTCATGTGAGGATTCATCGGTGGTGCTTTCGACAGAGCTAGGCTTGGTGGAGCCTTTGGCGGTGGCCTCGACGCCCTTTGTGGGTAGTGGAGTGTCGGCTCCTAACTCTGAGGCCCTTTTTGCCACTGAGCTTTGCGGCTTACTCGCCTGTTTAGAGGCGACTAGTCCTGGATATGGCAAGGACATTGCTTGCGTCTTGGCTGGGAAAGCTTCAGAGGACGTAATCAGGAAGGTGGAGAAGTCTCTCATGAAGGCTGCTATGAAGGGCAAAAGAAGAAAGAGAGGCATATCAAGGAAAGCCTCGGCAGATGCGTGGTCCTAGAGTTGTCGTCAGTTTGCGGTCGGTTTAGGTAGATGGAGGTTGTTGCTTTCGTTGTTGAGGTTGTTGCTTTCATTGTTGCTCTGTGTGGTTGAGTGGGCTCCTCTCTGTGGGGTTGGTGTTTGTTGTATGGTTTTTGTCCGGTTTCTCCCGCTAATAAATCGTAAACATTCTTCTTAATAAATGGATAAGGCAAAGCTTTTGCCTTCGTTTCAAAAAATAACTTCTCGACTCATCAACAATCTGAGCCCGTAATAATAATTTGGTTGCAAAGTACTCCTAGTACGAAGTAACTCGAATCGAGCCTAATCTGAAACCACTATCGCTTCTCTACAACAACAAAAAAAAAAAACGGCGGCTCTATCTGATCTGATAGCGGTGATTTTTCGAGCCCTCACTTTGGAGTTTGGACTTGACACACCGTGCGTGCGACCGATAGGCGCGGCAGCACTCAAAGGCAGCACGCGAGACTCTTGTTTAAGGCCTATGTCAATGGAGGTTTCTTAACACGATTTTATAGTCATTTTGCTTATATGACACAGTAGTTAATGAAGAAATAGATTACACTTGTATCTTAGCTAACATATAATCTTTGCACGTCACTATAGGCAAAAAATATTATTAGACCAATCATATGCATGGATGAGACTCAAATCATTAAATTTAGATACAACACATAAGAAATAATGCATTGGACTAGTTGTCTCTTAAATATTTATTATGCCTATGATAACGTGCTATGAACCGATGCATTGGCACAGGCCTAAGAAGAGTCTACGTGTGCTGACAATGTTAGGTGCAGGTCGCATCGTGGGTGCGTGCATGTGTTCAGTGAGACAATGACTCAGTTCCGATGCGGTGGTTGGCCGGTGGACCGGACTCCAAGAACTTGTACTCGCGTTATTATCTCCGTTTGGAACGTGATGTACGATAGTATCTTCTCTGTACGGCTTCGGGAGGAAATCAGTCGTGTAGCTTGTACTGACGAATTTCGGCAAAATTCAACGTTCCAAAATGGGGTAGCGGTCACGCAGACACAGAAGAGCATCCAAAGTCAATGCAAAGAGGTCGAGACATCGGAAACGTCATCTTATTCGTGCACGGTGGCTCGTCGTCCACCCAAAACGGCGTGAGAGTTGACAATAAATATTCATATCTTTTTTGTGTGAATCATGTCCATATACTTGCACGTTTCAGACTTGCAGTTTTCAGCGTCAGCTCTGTGATCTGCAATGCAAAGCAGTCTTCGTGGATTGGGTTCGGACGCATGGTCTGACTGGACCATCCCATCCCCATGTGCGTACCATTCAGGCTCACTAGCCATGTTGATCCTGATATTTTAAAAAACTCACAAAATAAATTTACAGATTTCAAGAAATGTCAAAAAAAAATCCTGAATGTAGTCAATGGTGTATACCATAAACATGCAACATATAAACTTCAAATACTTTGTATTCTGAGTTACATAAAAATGACAAAATATGATTTTTTTAACATAAAACCAACATCTATACATACTCTAGTCTACTAATATATCGCCAACTATCCCAGTTGAACATATCCTAAGCAATCGTCACTAGACGGTTGCATCTATAAAAACCATAAGCTCCCGCTGATCTGACGGGAGAAGAAATGACCCATAGCTGAATCTAGTGTGTGGCCATATGTATAACCTGCAAAAAATGCTCTAGTCTTGGTAAAACCATGTTATTTATGCAATTTAATATATGTTATTTTCTTGTCGATTCCAGTCAGTTAATTCCCAAAGAAAATATTGAAATTGGTTGTTAAAACCATGTTAAAAAAATGAAATGTTCTAGTCTTGTTAAAACCATGTTATTTATGCAATTTAATATATGCCAACATAATGCTGAAACTCTTATATGAATTCTAGCCTATTTTTTCTTGTCGATTCCATTTAGTTAATTCCCAAACAAAATTTCAAAGTTGGTTGTTGGAGGAAGGGTTTATGTAATATGCACTATGCGCCATAAAAGGCGCTGCTCAAAGGGTCATCATGAGAGAAACAAATGCTCAATTCTCTCCTCTGAGTCACATAAGCAATATTAACCTATTACAATTTCTTTTAGCCAGGTTATCGATATTAAGACGCTTTATAGTGTCAGTGCCTAGTCTCTTCCATAAATATGTGTGTCTAGTGGTAAGCTTTATGCATAATGTCAGAGCTGGATCTTGGCGGTTGCGCCGGGATTTTTTTGTCTGTGCAATTGTTCATCCGTCGCGGCCCAAAACATGTGTAAAAGGTTGATGGGGAGCTCGTTGAAATTATTTTGTTTGTGTGCTTTTCCTAAATAAAACTTATAGAGAATTGGATTGAGAGTCACCATGAATAGGGTGCGATAACAAAGATTGAAACTGAAGGTGTGTGTGTGCGCGCGCGCAGGGTGGGAGGGGGTAATCTTCTTTTTCCGAAACATTATCCGATTTAAAATACATTATGTCCTTGAAAGAATACAGTGAAATTCCTCCAACTTTGACAACTAATAGATTTGTTAGCCAAAATCTTAACACCGCATTTTTCACAGATTTTTTTATTTTATAAATTCTGTTAGCTTATACATTTCTCGCATGATGGTCACAATTACGTCAGGTAAATTTTGCCCAACTTTAAAACGTAGTTTGTTTTGGAATGGATGAAGTATTAGGCAGAGATGTTGTTTCCACAGGCAAACCAGAGAACTACAGAGAGGAATTTTGCTCGAGAGAGACAAGGATTTGGTGCAGTGTTCGACTGACTGCGTTTTCTGTTTTCTCTTTATTTATACTTCTGTTACAACTCTAA
This sequence comes from Puccinellia tenuiflora, assembly GCA_012064385.1. Taxonomy (NCBI): domain Eukaryota; kingdom Viridiplantae; phylum Streptophyta; class Magnoliopsida; order Poales; family Poaceae; genus Puccinellia; species Puccinellia tenuiflora. Next base: position 126,551 of record QRDG01000752.1, read on the forward strand.
CTGAAACTAGCTAAACTTCAGGCCACGACTGAGTTACAGGCAGTGCCATCCCAAAGCCCCTCAGCGTTGCCCTACTCAGCCGCCCATGATCCGCACATCGTGCCATCCCACAATAGAATCAAACGGCGACTACCTATTCTACAGGAAGTGCTAAAACAAACGAATCCAAGGCGTGGACAGAACCCAACGCTCACTTGGTTTATTTTCTAAGTCTGAAACTCTGAAACTGCACAACAGTGTTAACTGAAGATAAAACTCAACATTTCACCCCCTTAACGCTGCTGTACTGGATTGACCTCCTTCATCCCGAGCATCTGCCGCATCTCGATGAACTTGACGCGCCCCAGAGACTTGGTGAGGATGTCAGCTCGCTGCCCATTGGTGCTAACGTGCTCGACGTCTATCTTCCCTTCTTCAATGCATTCACGTATGAAATGAAAACGTGTATCGATATGCTTACTTCTATCATGAAGAACTTGGTTCCGGCAAAGAGAGATCGTCGATTTGTTGTCAACACGCAACTTGAACTGTCTTGGATCAACTCCCAGCATCTCTGCAAGCAATCTGCTCAGCCACACGCCTTGTTGTGCTGCTGATGCTGCCGCAATGTACTCAGCTTCGCAGGAGCTAAGAGCCACTATTTTTTGCTTCTGCGATGTCCAGGTGACTGCACTATCTCCAAGAAAGAAGACCACTCCTGAAGTGCTTCTTCTGTCATCGATGTCACCTGCAAGATCGCTATCACTGAACCCTGTCAGTGTGGGTGTGATGTTCCCCAACTTGTAACTGCATCCATACCCAATTGTGCCCTGCACATAGCGCAACACTTGCTTTACTGCTGCCCAATGCTGTGCTCCTGGTTTTTCCACGAATCTACTCAAAATGCCCACAACATAGGCAATGTCAGGTCGTGTATGAACCAGGTACCTGAGGTTGCTGATCACGCTTCGGTACAGTGTTGCATTTGCAGCCTGACCACTATTTTGTCTCCCCAACTTCAGATGGTTTTCCATAGGAGTGTGGCATGAGTTACAACTTCCCATTCCTGCCATCTCAAGTATCTTTGCTGCATATCCAGCTTGACAGAGTGTGATCTCCTCAGCTTCTTGTTTTACCTCAATTCCCAAGTAGTAACTCAGTATAGCGAGGTCACTCATCCGAAAGAGGGTGTGCATCTGCATCTTGAACCCCTCTATTTCCTCACTGCTTGTGCCTGTGATCACTAGGTCGTCTACATAGACACCAACAAGCAGGAATGACTTGCTATCACCCCTCTGATACAGAGCATGCTCTTGGGGACATTTCTCAAAGCCAAGCGACGACATGGATTCGTCGAGCTTTGCATTCCAGGCACGAGGCGCTTGACGAAGACCATACAGAGCCTTTTTCAACTTGAGCACCATGTGCTCATTGTCACTGTCAACAAAACCTACTGGCTGATGGACGTACACTTCCTCTGCTAGATCTCCGTTTAGGAACGCAGACTTCACATCCATGTGATGGACAACCCAGCCATTGTGCGCAGCCAACGCAAGCAACAGCCTCATCGTCTCCATCCTTGCAACAGGGGCAAAAACTTCATCAAAATCCACCCCCTGTCGCTGAGCATACTCCTTTGCAACTAGCCTTGCCTTGTGCTTCACTATGTTTCCAGCAGCATCTTTCTTGACCTTAAAAACCCACTTCAAACCTATGGCATGGTGACCAGCTGGCAAAGCAGACAACTGAAAGAACAAACAATGCCCGGATGTCGCCTAGAGGGGGGGGGGGGGGGTGAATAGGCGATTAAAACTTTTTCTAATTAGGGGCTTGATAATTGCGGAATAAAACTATGTGTTTAAATTAACAAGCCAACAACCTAATATTCTAGGTTCACCTATGTGCACCAACAACTTATGCTAAGCAATTCAAGCAACAAGGTGATAGCAAGATATGAACTTCAAGCACGAAGGCTATCACAATGTAAATTGCATAAGTAAAAGCTCGGGTATAGAAATAACCGAGGCACGCGGAGACGAGGATGTATTCCCGAGTTCCTCCTTGTTAAGGGAGTACGTCTCATTGGAGGGGTGTGAGCTCGCCACAAGAGGCCTACTCAAGATGCCACAAAGGCCTCACCCTATTCTCCGATGAACCTCACCCAAGGGATTGGTTCACCTTCCACTATCGGAATTCTTCAAGGCGGATTCCGGAGCCCTTTACAACTCTTCTTGGGGCACACACCCACAACTCAATTGGGGGCTCCCAAACTCGTGCCGAAGCTTCACAACTCGAAGGCTTCGCAGCACCTCCAACCGTCTAGGGTACACAATGCACCCAAGAGGCAACAAGCTCTTAGGAACACAATGCACCCAAGAGTAACAAGCTTCTCAATGTCGATCTTCACGTATCACCGTAGGGAGAGCAACCCAATGCAACAAATGCAAGAGGCAAGAACACACAAAGTGGTCAAGTCCTTCACTCCCAAATTCCAACCAAGCAACAAATGCTTTGGGGGAAATAGGAGAGGAAGAACAAAGGGGATGAACACAAAGCAACCCCAAATCTAGATCCACAAGGTTCTCCTCACTTAGAAGAGATTTTGATTGGAGGAATGGTAGATCTAGATCTCCTCTCTTGAAACCCTAAATTTGGGCAAGAATCATTGGAGGGGAAGAGAGGAATCAAGCTCACAAAGATTAGAACAAAGGGAAGAGTAAGAACAAGTGAGCAAGGTCAACAACCAGGTTTTGGGGAGGGAGGAGGCTTTTTATAGCCTCCCCCAAAAACTAGCCGTTGAGGCCTTTTCAGGCCGGAGACTCCGGACCAAGTGACCGGAGACTCCGGTCTGGCCGGACTCGTGGAGGACAAGAGATTCCGGTCATTGGGGCCGGAGACTCCGGCCTGGCCGGAGACTCCGGGCACCCTCCGGACTCCCAACAGAGACGCACCACACTGGGGCAAGATAGCCGAGAAAAACTGGGGGCTGGAGATTCCGGGTCCCATGGGCCGGAGACTCTGGTGGGCCGGAGACTCCGCCCCATCTCCGGGGTACCTCCGGACCTAGTCCAGAGACGCACCACACAAAGTCGATCGGCAGCGAAAAACAGAGGCCGGAGACTCCGGGTCCTTGGGGGCGGAGACTCCGGTGTGACCGGAGACTCCGGACCCTCTCCGGGGTAGATCCAAACAGAGAAAACCAGAACTGCCATAACTTTTGCAAATGAAGTCCGAATCGAGTGAATCCAATTTTGTTGGAAAGAGGTCGACAAGAGCTTACCCTACAAAAACTTGGTGAGAATGAAAACAAGCAAAGGAGATTGTGCGGAGGGTTGGAAGGGTGAAACCTTCCACATGGAAGAACCGACAAAATCTCCAATACCGAAAATGCAAAATAAGACGCATATGAAAACGGTTTTCGGTGAACTTAGCCTTGTCATGACAAGCACGACAAGCACCAAGACCACACTACGATAAGAGCCAAATAAGAACCAATAAAGATGATTGTAAGGATGCAAAGGTTTGAGCTCTCCACGAACGATACGATCACGATACTCGGTCGAGAGCCCCTCTTGATAGTACGGCTATCTATCCTATAACCCGGTCTCTCAACTAACATCATGAGACCGGTAAAATAAAAGCCCTACCAAGATCATACCTTTGCCTTGCGCATTAATCCACTTGAGGTCAATGGAGACGATCTTCATCTCCTCAAGGCGAACCATCTCCTTGATTGCACTTCGCTTGGCGAAGATTCACATGTGGCTCCCCCATACACCAAGATGGGGGAAGCACCACTTCGGCATATCTTCACTTGGCCTTTATCTTGATGATGAACACCTTGGCCTTGATCAATAAAAGATCTTCTTCCCTTAACCTTGACTCCAACACATGGAGAACAAGCAAGACCTTGACTCCAACACATGGAGACAAGCAAGCTAATGGACACCTACAAATATAGCTCAATCCAAATATTAGTTCATAGAGATTGTCATTAATTACCAAAACCATGCATGGGATCAACCATGCACTTTCAACAACTCCCAAGTTCCATTGCTGAGGATAGAGCTCATCTCTGCCTCCATTGCCTTCCTCCACGGACCATCCGCTAGTGCTGCCTCGACACTCGATGGTTCCTCTGCTGACAACAAGCACAACCCTCCATAATCATAATCATCATGGGTGTTTGGGAGGAAGATGCCATCCTAAGCGCGTGTACGCATCGGGTGGCATGGGACGCCCGGCGCCCTCTCTGTCCTGGCAGCATTTTCTGCCACGGCACGATCTGCTGCGCTGCCTGCCGCGGCAGAGTTTTCTGCCGTGGCTTCAGTTTCCACCGTGACATCAGTTTCCTCTTCTACAGTTCGCCTCCCAATCCCAGCGACGATCTTCCTCGAAGATCACATCCCTGGTGACATATACATGCTGGGTGGCGGGGTTGTAGACACGATAGGCCTTGGATCCATCCTCGTAGCCGATTAAGACCATTGGTGCAGATCGATCGTCAAGCTTCTTGACGCCGGGCCCGACACGCTTAACATGCACGACGCACCCAAATGTGCGTAGATAGCACATATTGGGTTTGCGCTTGTGCCAGGCCTCATACGGTGTGATACCGTACAGACTACGCGTCGGTGATCTGTTGAGTATGTGCACCGCCGTCTTCACGGCCTCTGCCCAGAACAAGGAAGGCATGCCCATTCTTTTCAGCATGCTTCTCACCATCTCGACAACGGTCTGATTGCGCCGCTCCACCACCCCATTCTGCTGTGGAGAATAAGGAGCAGTGGTGAAACGCTTGATGCCGCGCTCATTGCAGTAGTCCATGAACTGCTTGGAGTTGAACTCGCCGCCCCGGTCAGACCAGAACGCTTTCAGCTTCAGGTTGTGCTCATTCTCGGCGAGCGCGTGGATTTTCTTGAAGAATTTCAACGCCTCGTCCTTGCTCCTGAGTACCTCCAACCACATATATCTACTGTGATCATCAACAATCAACAGAAAATATTTGTTACCTCCTGGCGTGGTTGGCGCAATTGGACCGCACAGGTCGCCGTGCGTCAGTTCGAGCTGCTCCTGGGCTCTGTACACCGTGGCGTGGGGGAACGGCTTCCTGTGCTGCTTCCCGAGCGAGCAGCCTTCGCAGAACTGCTCGACGCGTTCGATCTTGGGCATCCCATCCACCATGTGCCTGGCGCCCAGCTCGTACAGCGCACAGAAGTGGAGGTGTCCAAGGCGCGCATGCCAGCGCCACGCCGTGTCGCCTGCTTTGGCCAGCAGACACACGGGCTCCGACAGCTTCAGTGATACGGAGTACAGACGATTCCGCATCCGCTTGACCCTCGCGAGCAGACGGCGTTGGCGATCGAAGAGGAGCATCTCTTCGTCCTCGATCACGGTCTTGACACCTACCTCGGCGAGTTGGCCGAGGGAGATGATGTTGCTCTTCAGGCGGGGTATATAATACACCTCCGTCAGTACCTTATGCCCGCCTTTCCTGCACTCGAACAGCACAGATCCACGGCCTTGTATCTCCACCATTGAACCATCACCAAACCGAACCGTACCTTTGATTCGCTCGTCGATGGTGGTGAAGAACTCGCGGGTCCCGGTCATGTGATTGCTGGCTCCGGTGTCAAGGAACCAGCTGCCGTCGATCCCCGCCGTCGGCACGACGCGCTCCTCATTGAGGAACACGTGCTGGATCTCTGACTCCGCGTACCCCGTGTGCGGAACGCTCGCGCCCGCGTCGACTGGTGTCAGCGCCGTGCGCCCCCGGGTTGCGTCCGCGTCATGCACCACATCGGGTTTGTCGATGACAACGTCGCTGGTCACCGCGTTAGGAGCGATCCTGACTCCTCCTCCTCCTGTCCTTGCGACAGATTGGCCTCCTCGCGCTTGCCGCGATCACCACGGTTGCGCCTAGGCTTGCGGCACTCGCGTTCCCAGTGCCCGTCGATGCCGCAGTTGTGGCATTTGCCAGGGCGGCGAGGAGGACGTCCTCCACCACCGCTGTTCTTGCCGCCACCGTCGCCAGATGGACGGTTCTGCGGCTGCTTGCCCTTTCCGACGCCGCCCGATGATCCTTCTCCGGACTGGCGTGCTCCCTGTCGGGCGCGCCATTCCACCTCAGTGAGGAGTAGTTGGCCGCCTGCGTCCTGCTCCGGCTCGCCGCATCCCTCAGCCGCTCAGCTCTTCAATTGTCATGTCCTCCAGATCCAACAAGGTCTCAATGGAACAAGCCATTTGGGCATACCTTGATGGCACCACCCTGAGATACTTCTGAACGGCCCTTAGCTCCGTCATGTCGTCGCCCAGCACCTGGAGTTCGCTGACGATGCCGGACAGACGGAGGGAGAAGTCCTCGACTCCTTCCCCGCTCTTGAAGGTGATGTTCTCGAAATCCTTGCGCAGCTTCTGCCTGCGCGATTCATGGACACGATCGACACCAACGTGCATCTTCTTGATCGCGTCCCAGGCGTCCTTGGCGTTTTCCTTTGCAGCGAGCACGGGCACCATCTCTGGCGAAACAGAGCTGAGTATGGCGCCCAGCACCTGCCGCTCCTTGTGCATCGGTCCAGCGCCCGTCTCGACGGCCTCCCAGAGGAAAGCGCCTTGCATCTTCACCCTCATGATGATGGCCCACTCTGAGTAGTTCGTCTTTGTGAGCATCGGGTAGGTCACGGCCCCGCCGCCACCGCCGCCGCCGCTCTCCCTGACGACCTCACGCACCACAACCTCGCCACTCCTCCGAGTCCTGCTCCGCCCACGGCTCAGCTCACGCGTGTGCTGCGGAGTCCTGGATCGCGAGTGCGACTTGGATGTAGATCCCTCTCCGGCCATGGCTTCCAGCTCTTGATCGTCGCTCTGATACCACGTGTTGTTTCCACAGGCAAACTACAGAGAGGAATTTCGCTCGAGAGAGACAAGGATTTGGTGCAGTGTTCGACTGACTGCGTTTTCTGTTTTCTCTTTATTTATACTTCAGTTACAACTCTAACTGAAACTAGCTAAACTTCAGGCCACGACTGAGTTATAGACAGTGCCATCCCAAAGCCCCTCAGCGTTGCCCTACTCAGCCGCCCATGATCCGCACATCGTGCCATCCCACGATAGAATCAAACGGCGACTACCTATTCTACAGGAAGTGCTAAAACAAACGAATCCAAGGCGTGGACAGAACCCAGCGCTCACTTGGTTTATTTTCTAAGTCTGAAACTCTGAAACTGCACAGCAGTGTTAATTGAAGATAAAAATCAACAAGAGACAGTTCTAGATACAGGTCGGTTTGGAGACGCTGCACTGCACTTGATATCCGATCATTTACATATTTTGTTTTTTATTATTATTTGGATCTTCACATGTGGGCTGCTGACACGACTCCGATTATTAATAACTTGCCGACTCATCAACAATTTGAGCCTGTAATAATAATTTGGTTACAAAGTACTCCTAGTGCGAAGTAACTCGAATCGAGCCTAATCTGAAACCACTATCGCTTCTCTACAACAACAAAAAAAACGACGACTCTATCTGATCTGATTGCGGTGATTTTTCGAGTCCTCACTTTGGAGTTTGGACTTGACACACCGTGCGTGCGACCGATAGGCACGACAACACTCAAAGGCAGCACGCGAGACTCTTGTTTAAGAGGAGCCTACGTTTGCTGACAATGTTAGGTGCAGGTCGCGTCGTGGGTGCGTGCGTGTGTTCAGTGAGACAATGACTCAGTTCCGATGTGGCGGTTGGCCGGTGGAATTGACTCCCAAGAACTTGTACTACTACTAGCACGCATGCCCGTGCATTGCACCGGGATAAAATTATCTACGACGTGGAAATTCAGTTAAGCGGTTAGTTGATGGGAAAAGCGTTAGTGGGATGTGCCTATCTCACGGGCACAGATGTTGAATGAACCCCCACTGACCAGAAAAAAAATCCATCGATCCACCCACCCCGGAGCCCATTTACCCTCGTCTAAGCTCACGACTACCTCCCTAATGATCAACTACTGTTGTCTCTCCGCCCCCCGTCCCCCCCAACCCCACCACACTCCCGCCGCCCTCCCCTATATCATGCACGGCATCGCCTCCCACGTGCCTCCTCCACCGTGCGAGCGCCCATCGGATTTTTAGGTGAAAATTAAAGTAAATTTCCAATTTTGTGGTTTTCCTATTTATTAGGAATATTTTTATTTGGAAATACTACTTGAGAGGGAAATGAAGAAGCACAAACGTGTACATGTATTTGTGATCGAAAGGTGAAAAGCACAAGAAGCAGGTCCTACATGTCATTGAAATGTGTGAGGGAAAATAAAAAAAGAGACTTTGGTGCTTTGGTCCCCACCCGTCTGGTATCTTTACTCATGTATAGAAAAAAAAAGGATAAGTCAATGCCCTTCTTGGCAACGCATGTATGGGAGGAAAGGGGATCGATGAGCTGATTTCATCCATCGCCTCCACGAGCGGATGCTCTCTAATCCGAGCTCGTTGCAAATCACGCCTCACCGTGGCCTCCCCTCCACCAGAGCGCGCCACCCCGGCCTCCCTTCTACCAGAGCACCCCGCCTAGGTCTCTCATGCTCCGCCTCCTGCCTCCATCCTTCTCCTCCTGAAGCAGTGTCTCCGCCTCTATGCTGGTGTGGTCTACCAGCTGGATTCCTATCGGCAACACTACCAACGAGCAGCAAAGAGTAGCACCACCGGACCATCACCTACCAGGTGAGGCTGGCCGGCGGGTCCTTTCTTCCAGGACAGCAGCAATGGCCACGTCGCAAACAACATTTTGTTGAGGAGCAGCTACCCATGGCGGTACTTGGCCTTCTCTACTACAAGACGATGTCGTTCGTGACCTATCGCATGGAGTCATGGTGCTCGTCCTGCTCCTGGTGAGGGACCTGGCCGCAACGCCGTCTGGCTCCACTCGCTGCAGCCTGCAGGCCAGGAGGAGGAGCGCCCGGCACGAAATTCGGCGGGCAGACCAGGATGCTCCGGCTTAGATCCGGTTCGTCCGTGGAGAGGCAAAGGAACAACAGTGGCGGGGCGCTAGCCGGCGTCGTTCGTGGGGAGGAGATGTACGAATTTTTCTCAGCGGCCCAGCTCGGTTGGACTAAACGTTTTTTCAACTTAAACGGTGACAGTGCTCGTAATTATACTCGGAAATAAGGGTAATATAAAAGTTGAACGAAATATTTGGGAGAATCAACTCTCCCTTTATTATATTATTAGGTAAAGACTACTAGCGTTATTAGAGCATCTCCAACAGACGCGCTCCGCGTCCGCGCGCTAAATTTTTTTTACAGCGCCGAAATAGCGTTTTAGCGCGCGGGAGAGGGCGGTCGCTTTTCCGGAAGCGCTAAACTATTGCGCGCCGCAAGTAGTGCTCCAACAGGCGCGCTAAACTCGAGCGCGCGCCCAGCAGAAACAACATTTCGCACTCAAACGTACAACCAAACAGATTAAACGATCACAAAATAAAATCAACAATAAATAGTTTAATTATTATTACAACTCAAATAAATAGTTTATGTTGAATACAACAAATAGTCAAGAATAAATAATCAACAATACAACAAACATATGACAATACATCATCAAACTAGTTTTGTTGCCCATTCCATGACCACCACTCCTCGATAAGATCCTTCTGAAGCTCATCATGCGTTTCGGCACGTCGAATGGCATGATAAGAGGCAAGAAAACGGGCCACCCTCTCATCCCTCCTCCGCACTTGCACGGGGCGTCCCATCAACTCATAGTGATTATAGTCTAAATCTTGCCCACGCTCATTCTCCATGATCATGTTATGCATGATCACACAAGCGGTCATGATGTACCAAAGAATTTTTTGATCCCAAAATCTAGCCGGTCCTCTCACAATAGCAAATTGGGCTTGCAAAATCCGCCGGAATACCGTATGTCAACATACGCAAAGCGGCGGTCACCTTTTGATAGGTGCTATGCCCGAGTTCCCCGGCGGCATTCCTTCTTTGCTCAAAGAAACGATCATGCCTCTTCAATTCATCCGCAATGCGTTTGAACAACTCGATGCTCATCCTAAAACGGCGCCGAAAGTAGGGCTCGGGGTAAATGGGATTGTCCACAAAATAACTCCTCATCAATCTATTGTGACCATCAATCCTTTCCCTCCATAATTTTTGACGACCGTAAACGGAACCACCGTGTTTCGGTCTTTTATTCGCGTGCAAAGCTAGGAGCATCAAAACATTCTCCTCCTCTTCAAGATCAAATTCTTTATCGGAAGAAGTGTAACAAACTCATCTATGAACATAGATTACAACTAATTTAAAACTACAGAAAACATGCTTCAAATTTGTCAACAAATATAGACAATTTATACACATACCTTGCAAGTGTTTTGTCAAACACCTTCGGGCGCGGAGCTACAAACAGCTGTCCGACCGGCGCGCTGGAGGGGCGGAGGCGAGGGACAGCGCGCTGAAGCAGTGGCTGCCGCGGGAGAAACGATGGCGGCGGCGAGGGGAAAGGTGGCCGAAGCGGCGGCGGCCGCGGGAGCGATGGCGGTGTCGAACGAGCAGTCAGATTCAGCGCGACCATCTGAAGTGGCGGCGCGCTGGTGGAAGGACACGGATGTCACCTAGAGGGGGGGGGGGGGGGGGAATAGGCGATTTAAAATTATTACGGTTAAGGCTTGAATAAATGCGGAATAAAACTAACGTTTAATTTATCAAGCCAAAACCTAAGCTAGCTAGGTTCACCTATGTGCACCAACAACTTATGCTAAGCAATATGATCAACTAGGTGATAGCAAGATATATGACTCTAAGCTCGATGTCTATCACAAAGTAAATAGCATAAGTAAGAAGCTCGGGATAGAAATACCGAGGCACTTGGAGACGATGATTTATCCCGAAGTTCACTTCCCAATGGAAGCTAGTCTCCGTTGGAGCGGCGCGGTGTTCACCAATGTGAAACACCGAGTAGCCTTGATATGGCACACCGTATCTCCGTTGTGTCTTACCACCAATGTGGCGAGGCACTTGTCACTATGTTGCCGTTGAGGTTGACAACTAGAACCTTTACAAGGGTGAAGCTCACTCCACAAGTTGGAGGGTCTTCACCAAATGCACCGAGCCACCAAGACTCGATGCCCAAGGCCGAGGCACACACCACAACTTAATTGATGGCTCCCGGCAATGTCTTCGTAGCTACCGAAGCTCCGAAGCTAACAAGGTTGAGCCACACTCCACAATTGGAGGCTCCCAACAAATCCCGTAAGCCACCAAGACTCCGAGAAATCAAACCGTCTAGGGTACCAACGTGCCCTAGAGGAACAAGCTCTAGGGAACCAAAGTACCCAAGAGTAACAAGCTTCTCAACTTCACTTTCCACGAATCACCGTGGAGAACTCAAACCGATGCAACTAATGCAATGGCAAGAACACACTAAGTGCTCAAGTTCTTCCAACCCGAATCCAACCAAAGCAACTAATGCTTGGGAGGGATTAGAGAGGAAGAACAACGAAGGAACACAAAGAAACTCCAAAGATCTAGATCCAACGTGTTCTCCTCACTTAGAGGAGAAATCAATTGGTGGAACCACGGATCTAAATCTCCTCTCTCTTTTCTCTTAAAGGAGTAGCACGAACTAGTGGAGAGAATGAGAGAAAGCCAAGCTCAAGAGGTCAACAATGGAGGAGAGAAAATAGCTCAAGAGTTGGCAAAAGGTTAAAGTTTATTTGGGGAAGAAGCCCTTTAAATATGGGCTCCGGAAATACGACCGTTGTAATATTTCATGTGCAGGAAAAAAGGAAAGCAGTTAAAAGGGAAAGCAGGCCGGCCTGGGAGCCGGCCCAGGCCGGCAGGCAGGCCGGGGCACCACCCGCACGGACCGGCCTGGGAGCCGGCCCAGGCCGGCAGGCAGGCCGGCGGGCACAGGAGCGTGCGGGACACCCGGGTGGGCCGGCCAGGGAGCCGGCCCAGGCCGGAGGTGAGGCCGGCGGGGTGCCCGAGCGGGCCGGCCGGGGAGCCGGCCCAGGCCAGGGGCTAGGCCCGCGGGGTGCCCGAGCGGGCCGGCCGGGGAGCCGGCCCAGGCCGGAGGCGAGGCCGGCAGGGTGCCCGAGCGGGCCGGCCGGGGAGCCGGCCCAGGCCGGTGATGAGGCCGGCAGTACTCCCCCCTTTTCTTTTTCCCTTTAAAATTCCGTCTAAAAACTTCCGATACCGAAAACGCAATATCTTCCACATACGAACTCCGTTTTCGGTAAACTTGGACTCGTTGGAATCGTCACAACGAGCACTACAAGAATATACATAGAAACATCATTGTTCAACAACATATGGTAAAACCAAATGATGAGAGGTAAAACCTTTCTATTAAAAACCGGAAAACCATATCTTTTGCAAATGAAGTCCGAATGACACAAAACCACTTTTGTTGGAAAGAGGACGACAAATGCTACCCAATAACATGTGAGAATATTGAAACCAAGCAAGGGAGATTTTGCTAATAAATGGAAGAGTGAAACCTTCCGCATAGACGGACCGACAAAATCTCCGACACCGAAAACTCAATAGGGAACACATATGAGAACCGTTTTCGGTGACCTTGGGCTTGTCATGACAAGCACGACAAGCATCAATACCACACCACGATAAGAGCCAAATAGAAACCAATAAAGATGATGCCAAGGATGCAAAGGTTTGAGCTCTCTACGACCGATACGCTAAAGCTCACTTGAGAGCCCCCATACCTTTGCCTTGCGCATTCCACTTGAGCTAGATGATGACGATCTTGATCTACTCTCAAGTGGATCACCTTTCTTGATTTTGCTCCGCTTGGTGAAGACACGCATATTGCTCCCCCATACACCAAGATGGGAGAGACACTCTTCGACATATCTTCACATGGCCTTTATCTTGATGATGATCACCACGTGACGCCATCCACCATGGACAACATAGAATCTTGATCAACAAATGATCTTCTTCTCCACATGCCCTAATCTTGTATGTTGATCAACTTGCACTTAGCCTTGATCAACATATAGTCTTCTTCTTTTAGCCTTGACTCCAACATATGAAGTCCAAGCATTCCTTATGGACCAACACTGCAAATATAACTCAAATCACACATTAGTCCATAGAGATTGTCATTAATTACCAAAACAACACATAGGGGCAACCATGCTCTTTCAATCTCCCCCATTTTGGTAATTGATGACAATCCCTTTTTAGAGGGTTTATATAATGAATTAAGCAACCTTGCAAGACAAGGATGCATGAGCATGAGAGGCAAATGCTTAAGAACCAAACTAAAGCATAGAACCAATTCCCTTAAACCCTCTAAAACTTCTCCCCCATTGGCATCGATTGCCGAAATGGGAAGAAAAATTTTAGATGGCCAATATAATATGAGTTCCTCCACAAGTATGCATTCCTCAAGATATGAGTGAAATTAAATGCACATATCCATTGATGAATAATAGAGGAAATCAAACTATATTGAGGATCCAAAGATGGCAAAGGATGAAATCATTCTAAATATCTCCACAAAGGAGAAAAGCAATCAAGAAGATCCTAACTGAGAATTCTAAATAAAATTAGGGAAGCTCCCCAATGTTCATACACTATTGCGGAGTGAACAAATATGGAATCCTCACTCCCCCATAATCATCTAGAACACTCACAAAGTGCAAGGATGTAACCATTAAAGCAAAACAAAGCACTTGCACCAAAGATGTGGTTGAGCCATATGGAGATACCAATTAAAAGAAATTATTAATGAAGGCCCAACCAAGAGTATGTGTTGTGTGACAAGACAATTAATTTGATAAGACACATAGTCTTAACCAAATGGAGATAAGTTATATATCAAGTATTGACACACATAACTTACAAAGAAGATTTTTCATAAAGAATATGTTCACAAACTCGAGGATACCAATTTTTTTTTAACATTCAACATAGGATTGGCCCAACCGAGATAAAAGGAAGATCTTTTAAAGGAGTATGTTCACAAGCTTAGGGGTACCAATTGGAAACTCACAAAGGTAGTGAGAGAATTTAGCCGTTAAAAATCAACATGCTCACCAAGGTAAGCATGAAGACAAAGATCCTCACAAATACATGAGTGTGCAAAGATACCGATAAAAAAATGAGACAAGCACTCATGAGACAAAATTGGAGCCACCAAAGAATTATAGATAAAAGCAAGGTAGCTCAAAAGAATTAGGATACCAACTAAAAGGTGACCTCTCTCATATGTATAGGTTCCTAAGTAGACAAATCATTGATGATATACATCCACAGAGAAACTTGCACATATGAGATGGTTGATAAAGTGGAAACCATGGTATCCAAAAGGGAAGTCATGAATATACAAAAGATATTATTGCTTAAGAGCATAGCACATAGCTCAAATTTATCTCATTGTATATAAATGAACTTCAAAAATATCAAAGACATCACACATATCACTAAGGGAACAAGAGATAGTGAAGATGCTTTGAGATAGGCAACAAGTATCGCAAAGAAATAATACCAATTGAAGAAAAAGATTTTTGCACTTCCATCACAAATATCACAAAGATATACCAAGTGAAGGAAAGAGCCAAAGCCACAACAATTGTACATTTAAAGTTTTCATGTCAAGGGGCAACCTACACAAGGTTGAATACAAGAAAGATATGCATGGGATAGATACTTGTTACCGAAATAGCATTGGTGATGATGAAGATGAGAATTTTTGTTTATCATCAAAGCTTGACTCCAATAATCACATGATGAGGACACCTTCCTTATGAATGAGGCAAGCATCCGATGCATCTTCATTGTACCTAAAACAAAATTCAAGTACAACATGGTTCCCAAACTCATTGGGTCCCATAGTAGTTAGATGAACTACAATACATAGGAAACACTCCATATAAATATGTGCATATAGATGAACTTGAATTTCATGCACATCTTAGCCAATTTAGGATTTGGTGGAGTATCCCCTATATATTGGATCAAGAAAGACTAGCATGCCATAAAATAAGTATACTAGTAAATATGCATGCATGGACTTACAGAACCAAATGAGATACAGTTTGGACAAAACACTAAGTAAACCAAGAAGAGAGCACACCAAAGTGTGACACAAAAAGGTTGTCCAAATTATATCAAAATCCAAATCAACACATGATTGAGGAAAGAAACAAATCAACATGTGAATGATTCCAAAACACATCAACACATGAAGTGTGATATCAATAGGAATCAAATCAAACAACACATGAAAGATAAGACACTAATTGAAAAAAATAAGATACCAACTAGGAGACAAGATACCAAGAAGAGGATAATACTTGACCGGAATCAAGTAAAGTAAAATAAAGTAATAAGGTATAAAATTCTCACAATAAATATCAATTGAAGCAAATATCTATGGAGGAGATATTAAATTCCAATTAATACCAATTGAAGGTACCTAGGCAAGGCCAATGAGCATATAGGATGAAAGAAAGAGTCATGCTCAAAGGGTTTTCTCATTCTATAGGATAAACATAAAACAAGAGATGAGAATGCAAGACTCCCAAGAGGGAGCAAGGTTACACTAAATAAACCAAACACCCTCTACACTTTTCATGATGGCACAAAGCATCAAGAGAAAAGATTTGTCTTCCATAAACACATATGATAGAAATCAAATGCCAATTGAAAGGATCAAATAATGATAGATAGGATAGTGTTCTAAATAAAAGGAATGCTCCCCCAAGATTCATGCATTAATTTTTGATATTTGCATTTGAATACAAAATGCACGCACAAGGGATCATTACTCTTCATATTTTATTTACAACACTAAACACTACCAATTTGAGGATTAGGATCCTAGCAAGAGGCAAGGAAGGCAATGGGAGTCAAAATGAATATTTTGGCAAGAGATGGGACAAATAAAAACCAATGCCAATGTAAGGATAATCAAAAATATTCTACCACAAACACAAATATGGATTGTCCAAGGACAATGACCATTTGGAATTATTTTCCCGGTGATAGAGGTATCCAAGAATATCCTCACAAGATAAAACATGTGGCAAAAGATAAGCAATAAAACACCATATTTGAATAAGGTTTGTTGGTAGTTCCAACTATTCAAACCAACCGGCAAGGCCATGGTTAGAATAATATGGAACAAATGGTTTCTCAACTAATGTATGGAGATGCACATTAGAGAAAAACCACACCAAGCAAACACACACGAACAAGACCCAAAAGATAGCTAGAGAGCAAATTGGAACTTGTTCGAGCTAATATGCCACATAGGAATAAGATAATTTACAATATCAAATCTAAGTGACAAACCTCAAATGTTCACATTTTGTAGGATTGTAATATGCACATAGCTTATTACTCCCCCACAATGTGATAATTCATTTCTTCTTAACAAGAGGCAAATAAAATCTAATAGAGATAATTAATAGACATTATAGAATTTGAATTTCTCATGAGCATGACACACCACATAGTTACTAGATAATCTTGATATATCAATACTAGGTGGTGTTACTCATATACACACATTTTTAGGTTAGTGAAGTGCACAAAGCATATCACTCCCCCAAAATGGGATAGTCCATTAATTTCTCAAAAGAGCCCATTGAAATCAACACAAGATCCAATAAGGACTCAACACAAAGTTTACACATATATGGAGCGCACATTAACATACACAAACTTGATTACTCAAGGTAAGTAATAAGCACAACATATACAAGCACATGCTAGGAACAAAACTAACACATGCAAGGGAGCAAGCAACTTTCAATGTATATATAATTTAAATATAAGTTACCGCACGAAGGAGCATTGGATATGAGGTATGACAATATAATCCAAATGACTTGGCTTGTGGAAATAATAATCAAGAAGATCCCTTAATTCTTCAAGGATAGCCAAGTCTCCAATGTCCTTCATCACAACCTATTGATCAAGTTTGAGCTTGTTGGTCCCCAACCAAGTTGGGTCCTAAGAGGTTAGTCACAATAGGCTTGGCAACCCAAATGGTTCTTTTCTTGACACCACTTTGAGTTCCCATATATTTGGCAAACACATTGCCAACCCTATCCTTCCGAAGAGAATAAACATCATCAATAATTATGGGGTTGGATAGAGTACCATTTGTGCATGAAGAAGCCAAGTGGCCCTTCTCAGGGCATAAGTAGCAATATCGACTCTTTTCTTTCTTCTTAATAGACTCCTCAACTTGAGGAGCAATGTCTTGAGTCTTCTTAGGAGGTGGCCTTTGTTCAACCCGAGGTTGAGCAAGAGATTGAACAAAAGGCCGCTTCCCTAATTGCTTCTCACTAAGAGGCTTCTTCTTCATTGGGCAATCCCTAACATGATGCCCTTCAATTTTGCACTTGAAGCAAACAATCTTGGCCGAATGATTGACTTGTTCTTGGCCCTTCTTATTGCTACTCTTGGACTTGTTCTTGATATTGGAGTTGAATCCAAGTCCACACTTGTCATTGGGGGATTTTTGCATACTCAACATGTTGTCAAGTGTGGCCTTCCCTTTATGACGCTTCTCCACATCTTTCTTCAAAGAGGTGGATTGTACCTTGTGCTCTTTAGACTTCCCTACAAAGTTAGTAGCTACACAAGTACTAGTGGAAGTTGAAGCTTCATTGTTAGAGCAACTAGGCATAAAATGTAATTCAACATATGATTTAGCATTAGTGTGAGATGAAGAATTACAAGGACTAGCACATGGCATTTTAGCATTTTTATTAGAAGTTGTGCCATTGTCCACATGAGGCTCACTAGGTATTACCTTGATAGCATTAGCCTCATGAGCTAACTTTAGCTTATCATGAGATACGAGAAGATCTTCATGAGAGCTCGAGAGCTTCTCATGGCTTTTTTCCAATATATCATATTTGCTAGTTAGCAATTTAAGTTGAGCCCTTAGCTCAACATTCTCCTTTAAAATGGATGCTTCACAAGAGATAGAGTTAGTAGCACAAGCATCAACATTAATAGCAATGGGAGAACAAGTAGGAAGCTCTTTTAGTAATTGAGCTTGGAGTTGATCATGAGACTTAGTGAGACGTGCAAGAGAATCTTCCAAGGATTTGGCATCCTTTTCAAATTTCACATTAGTCTCAAGGAGTCTAACAATTTCAACAACAAGCTCATCATTTTTAATTTTAAAATCATTAGCCACATTGAGAGCTCTACCATGGGTTTCATTTACTTTAGATAACTCTAGAGTAAATGTCTCCTCAAGAGATTTCTTGGTGGTTTGGATTTCTTCAAGAGCTTGTTCAAGATCCGCAATCGTGTTTGCATAATCACGTTCGCGGCTAAGGCTTTCATTTTCACGAGCTTCCAAATTTTCAATAGTAAGCCCTCGCTCAACAAGGGTGCTCATAATTTCATGTAGGTTCTCACAAGCATTTTCATTTTTTGAAAGAGCATTAAGAACCATTAGACCTTTCTTATTAAAGTAAGCATCATCTTCTTCATCATCATTATTATTGTCACGATCATCACTACTTGACGATTTAGAAGATATGCAAGGACTATTAACACAAGCATGTGAAACATTTATAGTTTTAGATGTGTTTAAGTCCAAAGATAAATCATTGCAATAAGATAGAGATGACATATCATCTATAGGAAGCTCACTATCATCATTGTAAAATTTATCCCTACTCAACATTGCATTATTTTGTGGCTTGCCACATGTAGGTGAGGTAGACGAAGTTGAGAACTCATTACGCCCGGAGGTGGAGGAAGAACAATCATTCTCACTATCCATGGACACACCATAATTGTCTTGAAGCTTGGTCCATAGCTCATGAGCACTCCGATAAGGAGAGATTGACAAGGCAACTGCATTTCTTAAAGACATGAAAACAACTTTAGAAGATTGAGCATCTAGATAAGAATTTTCCTCATCCTCCAAAGATAATCTTTTCGGATCCTTTGGAGGAGGAAAACCCATATCTAAGATTTGCTCTATAGATGGATCAATATCTCTAAAATAATTTAGCATGCGATTTCTCCAATCATTATAATTAGTGCCATCGAATATTAAAGAGGCATTGTGCACTAAACCACTAGACGACATCTTTACTCTCTAGGCCGTGAAGCCCTATAAAGAGAGAACCTGCTCTGATACCAATTGAAAGGACACGGATGTCGCCTAGAGGGGGGGTGAATAGGCGATTTAAAATTATTACGGTTAAGGCTTCAATAAATGCGGAATAAGACTAACGTTTAATTTATCAAGTCAAAACCTAAACTAGCTAGGTTCACCTATGTGCACCAACAACTTATGCTAAGCAATATGATCAACTAGGTGATAGCAAGATATATGACTTTAAGCTAGATGTCTATCACAAAGTAAATAGCATATGTAAGAAGCTCGGGATAGAAATACCGAGGCACTTGGAGACGATGATTTTATCCCGAAGTTTACTTCCCAATGGAAGCTAGTCTCCGTTGGAGCGGCGCGGTGTTCACCAATGTGAAACACCGAGTAGCCTTGATATGGCACACCGTATCTCCGTTGTGTCCTACCACCAATGTGGCGAGGCACTTGTCACTATGTTGCCGTTGAGGTTGACAACTAGAACCTTTACAAGGGTGAAGCTCACTCCACAAGTTGGAGGGTCTTCACCAAATGCACCGAGCCGCCAAGACTCGATGCCCAAGGCCGGGGCACACACCACAACTCAATTGATGGCTCCCGGCAATATCTTCGTAGCTACCAAAGCTCCGAAGCAACAAGGTTGAGCCACACTCCACAATTGGAGGCTCCCAACAAATCCCGTAAGCCACCAAGACTCCGAGAAATCAAACCGTCTAGGGTACCAACGTGCCCTAGAGGAACAAGCTCTAGGGCACCAAAGTACCCAAAAGTAACAAGCTTCTCAACTTCACTTTCCACGAATCACCGTGGAGAACTCAAACCGATGCAACTAATGCAATGGCAAGAACACACTAAGTGGACAAGTTCTTCCAACCCGAATCCAACCAAAGCAACTAATGCTTGGGAGGGATTTGGGAGGAAGAACAAGGAGAGACACAAAGAAACTCTAAAGATCTAGATCCAAGGTGTTCCCCTCACTTAGAGGAGAAACCGATCGGTGGAAACGTGGATCTAGACCTCCTCTCTCTTTTCCCTCAAAAACTAGCAAGAACTATTGGAGGGATTGAGAGAAAGGCAAGTTCAAGAGATCAACAATGGTGGGGAAGAAACTTGCTCAAAAATGGTGGCTTGGAACCCTAAAAACCTTTGGGGAAGAAACCCCTTAAGTAGTAGCTCCAAAAGGAGCCGTTGGAAGCAAAAACTGCGCGAGGCCGGCCATCGGGCCGGCCATGCCGGCCACATGGCCGGGGCAGCCCAAGAGTAGAAAAACAGGGGAAACAGAGCAGCCCATGAGCAACCAGCCGGGTGGGCCGGCCATGATGGCCGGCCAGCGGCCCGAGAGGCCCCGGCCACGAGGCCGGCCAGACCGGCAGCTCCTTCCCCTTTTTTTTCGTTCTTTCTTTTCTTTTCTTTTTCTGCCTAGAAAATGACCGATACCGAAAACGCAATATCTTCCACATACGAACTCCGTTTTCGGTAATCTTGGACTCGTTGGAATCGTCACAACGAGCTCTACAAGATTATGCAGAGAAACATCATTGTTCAAAAGGATATGGTAAAACCAAAAGATGAAAGGTAAAACCTTTCTATTGAAAACCGGAAAACCATATCTTTTGCAAATGAAGTCCGAATGACACGAAACCACTTTTGTTGGAAAGAGGACGACAAATGCTACCCTATATCATATGAGAATATTGAAACCAAGCAAGGGAGATTTTGCTAATAAATGGAAGAGTGAAACCTTCCGCATAGATGGACCGACAAAATCTCCGACACCGAAAACTCAATAGGGAACACATATGAGAACCGTTTTCGGTGACCTTGGGCTTGTCATGACAAGCACGACAAGCACCAATACCACACCACGATAAGAGCCAAATATGGAACTAATAAAGATGATGCCAAGGATGCAAAGGTTTTAGCTCTCTACGACCGATACGCTAAAGCTCACTTGAGAGCCCCTCTTGATAGTACGGTTACCTATCTAAAAACCCGGTCTCACAACTACACCGCGAGACCGGTAAAATAGAAACCCTATCAAGAACATACCTTTGCCTTGCGCATTCCACTTGAGCTAGATGATGACGATCTTGATCTACTCTCAAGTGGATCACCTTTCCTGATTTTGCTCCGCTTGGTGAAGACTTGCTTATTGCTCCCCCATACACCAAGATGGGAGAGGCACTCTTCGACATATCTTCACATGGCCTTTATCTTGATGATGATCACCACGTGACGCCATCCACCATGGACAACATAGGATCTTGATCAACAAAGATGATCACCACGTGACGCCATCCACCATGGACAACATAAGATCTTGATCAACAAATGATCTTCTTCTTCACATGCCCTAATCTTGTACGTTGATCAACTTGCACTTAGCCTTGATCAACATAAGGTCTTCTTCTTTTAGCCTTGACTCCAACATATGAAGTCCAAGCATTCCTTATGAACCAATACTGCAAATATAACTTAAAGCACATATTAGTCCATAGGGATTGTCATTAATTACCAAAACAACACATGGGGGCAACCATGCTCTTTCATCATGTTTGTACTTTGGTGTAAATATGTAAGTTAGATCGTTAATTGGAAAGCTATTTATACTTAGTAAATTCAATTTAGAATCAAGGTTCGATTAGAGCGAACGAATTTGCATTTTGTTGAAATATTAATCCAAACATTTTTTTTATGCAATGACTATTTTTGATTTTTTTCTTTACAATTTTGTGGTTTTTGGTCGCATTTAATTTGGAAATGCATGTAATCAAACTTTTTTTTGAAGTTATTTATATTTATATTTAATTCATTTTAGAAGCAAGGCATATTTAGAGCAAATGAATTTGCATTTTCGTGAAATATTCTTCTAATAAAACATTTGGTTTTTAAATGAAGTGACTATTTTGTTTTTTTTTGTTTTGCAAATTTGTGATACTTGAATGGACATCATATGCCATAAGTATTTTTTTGTATTCTTTTGTCATTTTTGTGAGAATCGTGGTGTAAAAAATTAAATTCTGGAAATGTGCGCATTTAAAAGTTTTTTTTGGTTTCTAATATGTTCAATTTTTGAAGGTATTTATACTTATTGAATTCAGTTTGGAAGCAAGACACAATTACACATTTAGAGCAAATAAATTTGCATTTTCTCGAAATATTCATATACTCAAACTGTTTTTTTAAATGCAATGTCCATATTGATTTTTTTGCAAATTTGTGGAATTTGGTCTCATTTGATTTGGAAATGAAGATAATCGAATATTTTTTATTAAGTGCGGTGGGTATGTTGATTTTGAAATCCATACCTTCTAAAGTGTCATAAAAGTGACAAATGAGCCTTCGTGTATAATTTAAAATTTTCAGTATTTCAAATAAGTTTGAAAAGGTTCAAAAATATTTGAAATAACTAATTTAATTTTTACATATTGTTAGAACTTGGCCTGAATATTTTTGAAGGTGTATTTGGGAATTTGCAAAAGTTTTAAGAAAATAGGAAAAACAAAACAGAAAAGGAGGGTGAAAAAAAAAAGGCCGGCCGAGCTGGGCTAGCCGGCCCGCCTGGCCAGCCCATGCCCACTGCGACGTCGCGCTGATGTCAGCAGTGGCCGGAGCTGCCGCGGCGGTGTCGGCCCCGCCGGCGTCGATCCAGCGCGAGCTGCGACGCGCGCAGGCGCCCGTGCGCTCGGACGCGGGCTACCCGAAGGTGGCGGCGCCGCCGCTTATAAGTCGCCGGAGTGTCGCCGGCGGCATGCGAACGCGGCGGCGGACACTGCGGACGCCGGCGAAGATTCCGGCGCGACGCGGCCGTACCAGGACGCGGAGCTCGGCGAGGAGGTGGAGGGCGCGACGGCAGAGCTCCCCGCGTCCGTCGATCTGAGCGGGGAGTGCCGGAGCGGCTGCGCGGCGTGGCGGCGGCGCCGGCGGCATCGGCGCCGCGCGGGGAGAGAGAGGGAGGGGGGGCGCTCTCTGGACATTTTACAGAAAAGTCCGCATATTTTTCGAAATTCGCATTTCGGTCCCTCGCCTCGCGTTTCCGTGGGCCGCGGGTTCGATTTACGGATTTGTGAGGGGCTTTTTTGCAAATCGATCACGGACGCGTCCTCCGGGCCGTCGGATCGCCGTTGGATGGCCGGGATCGACGCTACTGTCGCCGATCGCTGAGAGGCCTCCATTTCGTTGTCTTTAATATAGTTAGTACATAGATGCAATGAGAACACTCAAGAGTCCAGAACACCACCAACTTGAAGACTTTGGAGCCAGAGAGGGAGCAGGTTAAGCCCAACAAACGTCCATTGGACCCCAGGCCACATGATCTGGGCAACAAATTGGATACCAATGCCTACAAGCACATATCAGGCCCATCTCTGTTGCAGGTCTGGAGTCTGATTACTCAACAACCTAACGGGCCGAAGTATGTTGCCGTGCAGTTTGAAAATCACTAGAAAATGCCATGTAAAGAATGCGCTCAGGAAATTCACATTGGCTCTCAAACTCACATGTTTCTCATAGATTAAAAAAACAGTAAAACTTATCACAAAATTTTGAAAAAAAAATTGAAGACAAACGTATACTAGATTTCACCATACGTACAAAGTTTTGAAACGAAATGACATTTGTGGTACTCTGTGTGAAAAGAACCAAATCAGTGGCCAAAATGAGATTTAAAAATATATTTTTGAAAGCACTGATTGTTTTTTCTCCGCAGAAACCAAAAAAATGTCATTTCGTTCCGAAACTTTACACGTATGTTCAAAACTTATATAAGTATGTTGACAATTTTTTTTCCAGATTTTTTGGAAATGTTTTACTATGTTTTTAAATAATCTATTAGAATTTGGAGTTGGCCTCCTTGTTTGGCTAATTCAGCCACCGGACTTTGTAAACATACTTGTTATTGTTCATCAGTAATAAAGTCCAATATTATCACTAAAAAAATATACCCAGTTATTCTCTAACTAATGCCGGGGCGTTAACCTTATATGTGCGAAATCCGCGGCGCTGTGGCATCATTCGTCCAAATAGGGAGGTGAAAGTTAACCCGACAGCGTCCTTCAAACTGAATATTGTAAGCAGATGGGACTGAAAACTTGCCATCATTCGTCCATCTCCAGGTCAGGGAATCACGCACATTTCTTGTGAGCTGGATGTGTTGAACTGCCTCCCAAACTTGAGTGAACTGTTGAAGTGCAGCAGGGCAGATAGCAGATTTGAAATGCCACACCCAACGCTCATCCGGGTTTCACCGTACGTCAGGTTTCTCGTTGTGCAGGCCGCAAGGCATACTCATCTTGAAAGGTTGATCCTGCAGCCATGCGTCATGGCAGAAGCGAGCCGTGTCTCCCCATCTGGTTTCACTTCAAAACGAGACAAAAGATGAGATTAAACAAACGGACACGAGATGGCATCCCAGGCTTCCAGCTCGACGGCACCCATACCAACATGCATCCACGGACCGCTAGCCCACGGTTTTCCTATGCACCATGCATCAAAACGCCACTACTAGCTCTTGCATGTGCGGCGAATACCCAATGTTTGTCACGTCTCACCGTGAACCCAGCGATCGAGCGCTACGCTCCGACGAAGCGGGGGTACTTTTTTCCGGTGCATGTGGACGCATGTGGCGCCTTGGCCGCGGCCGGGGTGCGCCGCCACCGCGCGCCAATCCAAGGCAAGAGCCGCCGCACACATCTTGCACGAAGTACTCCTACATGACAGTCGGAGTCTACCGTCTAGGCTTGTCTCACTCCGGCCGTCACGTGTCGCAGTACATGATACTCTTGAGACTCTTCTCCTCTACGGTATGTCGCGACGCTGGGATTGTTATCCAGGGTACCATGCGCGGTTATCTGGGGGCGTTTTTTTTTTTTTTTTTTTTTTTTTTTTTTTTTTTTTTTTTGAGAACCACAAATATTTCATTAATCGAAAATCAAGTTACAATAAGCAACATATATGTAAACTAAAAGACAAACCGGGATAAAATGATTATCCTGAATTTGCAGATAAAATCCTAAGAGATCGAGAAATACAAAACGATCTCTAGGATTTCCTGCAACCACCGTAGCGAGCGGCCGCCGCCCAACTCCAGCGCCGCCGAGACGAACACCGAAAGAGACGCCGAGCCTCCACCATTGTAAGATCCGAGAAAGCACCATCGCCAACGAGGCTTTGTGAGTCGATGAACGGGCCTGCTGCACGCAGCGAGGCACATGTCGCTGTGGCACGTCGACCGGGGGACGTCCCCGTGCTGTCTTGGACCAAGATCTGTCGCCTCCCATCGACGAAGTCGGAGAAGAACGACAGATCCACCACCTCCGGACCAACATCCTCGCTCCAGAAGAACCACCTCGCCCCGGCCGCCAGCGTCGTCGCGGATAACCACGAACGCCAGCGACACACCGAGAAATTGATCTCGCCAGATCTGAAGAACGGCGAGAAAGCCAAGCTGCCGATCTGACGGACCGAGCAGCACACGTTGCCATCAACTCCGAGACGTCGCCGTGAAGATCGCCGCCGGTGTGGGAGTAGAGTTGAGGCAGATTTATTTGCCCGGACGCCGCTCCCACCACCCCAACGACGTATCACGGCAGACAGATCCAAACCCTAACTACTAAACTAGAACGGAGAGATGAGATCCCCTCTCCCTCCTACCGCCGAGGCGGCAAACGGAGGGAGAGGGGACCAGCAATTCGGCCGGTGAAGATCTGGGGGAAAGTTTCTTTCCGCCGCCGCCGCCTGGGCTCCTGCGGGGAAGAGAAAACAAACTCAATCGAGTTACAACGCTACGGGTTGGTTATCTGGGGGCGTTACGATGTGGGCTGCGTACATTTGCTTGCGGCGCGTGCCAACATACGTGGATTGTTACATGGAAAAAGGGTGTAATATACAGCGGTGTTACCTTAGCATAGTATAATAAATGCTGAGTTGATGAAAACAAACTTACATTCTCGTAATTAGAAGATGATATTTAGCAACAATATCTCTCACCGAAAATTTAGTGAGGTCATGTACAAGGGTATGGTAGAGAAGACGGTCTTCTCTTATATCATTACATGTTATGTAGAAAGACAACAAATTATGTTGGTGTTATCTCTTATAACAGTTAAGGCACGCATGTATGCTAAAAATAATATTTTAGTAAACAATGTGTGGACCGACATGGCATTGACAACCCTCATTTATCCACTCCCGTAACCACAATCCATATTGTCAAACCCTCAACAACATGCAAACATATGCACGTAGAGTTTAACAAAAACTTATCGGAAATTCATCACATAGTCATCATAATTTCATCACAAATTTATTTCAAACTCATCAGAATTTCCATAATGGTTCGATCACCCCTTTTATTAGCCATGGTGACTCTAGTTGCCACCGGATTTACCCTTTCCCTTGTAAGTGGCCGGAGCGGGTAATGACGTCAATACGATCCAACAATTAATCATAAAAGGCATTCTCTCAAGTTGATTACACAAAATCGTAGCCGATCGCTCCATCTAGCAAATGAAATAATTCTATCAACATGTGCAATAATAAGTGAAGGACTGGGACTTGACTGAAGCAAAAAAAAAAACACATACTTTTTGCACTTTGGGCATAGCACCCGACAAACTTGTTCATAGAGTTTTCAACGCATGCGCATCTATGGCAAAGAAACTTCATTGTAAACTTGATAAATTTTTGCCTAAAATCAGAGGCGTTTGATTTATCTACGGAATCCATGCTTATGGCCAACCATACAGTACCCTTGCACAACAACTCATCCTCATGGACGGAGTAGTGATTCCATCTCGATGGCTTTGAACCAACAAGCATCACAATTAAATTATCGTGCTAAATAATTAGATCTTACAACGGTAAAGGAGATGCGGAGGGACAAAGCTGCAGATGACCGAATTATGGGCGGGCTCCAACGACGGACTTACCTGACCCGCGAATGACCGAATAGAAAGAGAGCATAAGTGCAGATGACCGAATTGAGGACAAAGCGGATCTCTTAATCGTCAAGCAAGCGAGCGGCACAAATTTCTATTCGATGCCTACACTTATGCTCTCTTTCTTCCATGTTATGAACTAGAATTTTTTGAAACAAGACAAAAGACTTGCCATTTTTAAAAAATTATAGTTTCACTTATGTTTAGATGTTTTTTCTTGCTCTTTTCGAGACTAGAATTTGGTGCACATGGATTTGGTTCCGGAGGGGGAGGGACACGGAGAAATTGAGGAACGTAATTATCGGGCGCCGCCGCCCAGGTCAAATCA